>MDKI01230516.1:0-17479 GCA_005239505.1 Nicotiana paniculata | reverse complement strand
CTTTCAAAATCCCAATCAAATTTCAAGCATTTCATAAAATATACAGAGTTTGCTAAATACGTTGGGCCAATAACAGTGCCACCATCCCCAAAACCCGGAGCCAACATGTCATGAGCATCTAAGAAATAATAAACCGAAGGTATACTATTGTAATACAAAACCCTCCGAAATAATAGAAGGATATAAGAAGATGGGAAAACAGATATGCTGCGGACGCTGAACAACTACCTCTATATCCCGCAATCCGGCTCCACACGGAAAAGATAGCTAATGCTTGGTATCTGCACCTGAATCTGCACACATGGGTGCAGGGAGTAATGTGAGTACGCCAACTCAGTAGTAATGAAAATAAATCAAGTCTAAGTGGCAAGAAATCACGTAGAAATCAATGTCATCAATTCACAATATGCCCCACCTTTCTTTTCAACAGTATAAACATAGATATATGAAGTCATCATGCCTTTAAAACCAACTTCAGAAAAGTCCTTTGAAGAATGCATATTTTTAACAACTTCAAACCGAAAGATTTAGTGTGAAAATGAAATGAATCATATAGAGGCCCCTCGGGCAAAATATATATCATATTCAGCCCCTCGGGCATGCCCCACAGTCACTCATAATCAGTCCCTCAGCACCTCACACCTCACAGTCACTCATGCCTCCTAATCACTCGTCACTCGGCACTCGACACTCGGCACTTGACAGTCTGTGCACTCACTGGGTGTGTGTGCACACTCCGGAGGGGCTCCTTCAGCCCAAGAGCTAATATCAAGCCACCTCGTGGGGTATCATATCCTCACAATCAGGCCCTCGGCTCACTCAGCAGTACCACCCAAAAAGCCCCTTGGGCGAATCAGTAAAACAGGGTTCTCGACCCAAAACATCATTTTTAAATCTCAAAGTAGTGTAAATTAGGCTACGTTATGAAAACAGTAAGCACAATGTGGCTGAGTGAAATCATCCATAAATAGTGAGGAAAACAACAGTAAAAACCCCCCAAGGGGTCTAAGCAGATCAACACGAGGCCCCAAACACGGTTTATAGCCCAAATATTTCAACAATCTTAGAATATAGTTTAACATAAGGTTTTGAGATAAATATGCAACTCATTAGTCGCCTGCGGAGAAGACCTAGTCCAATCCAAAAATCAGTGCGCGCCACATACTCGTCATCCGACATGTGCGCCATTCTAAAATCAGTAAGAAATATGTAGTTCGGGGTTTCATACCCTCAGGACAAGATTTATAACCATTACTTACCTCTACCTGGTCACAACACTAGTCCGCTATGCTCTTGCCCCTCAAATTGGCTCCCGATTGCTCCGAATCTAGCCAAAACCAGTTTAATATCATTAATATATACCAAAGGAACACAACCCAATCGAAAACTATCAAATTATACAAGAATCTCGAAATTCGGACAAACCCGAGCCCCACGTCTCAAAATTTGATAAATTTTACATCACTAGAAACCTCGTCCTCCCACGATTCTACACATACCAAAATCATCACAATCGGACCACAATTGCCTACCCAATTGCAAAAAGAATTTTCCAATCTTCCACCTATTCTTCCCATCCTTTGCCTACTTAAATCCTCCAATTTTTAAGCCTAATCCGAACAAAATAGCATAGAAATGACTTTAATTACCTGAGAACTTACCTTCATTGAAGAACCACGAATTCCCTCTTCAATTTTCCTTCAAAAGAGCTCCTTCCGCATGCAAAAATGGTGGAATGAATTAAATTTCACGGAGGCCCCTTTTTATACTGTTTTGCCAGCATTTCCGCAGCTACAGACCCGCACCTGCGTTCCCAGGTGCGCACCTGCATAATCCTACTAACGGACCAATTCTCGCACCTGCGGCTTCGCAGGTGTGGCCATCTCTTCGCACCTGCGGATTTCCCCTGCTTAGCTTTCTTTCGCACCTGCGCATAGACTTTTCCACCTGCAACATCACACCTGCGGCTATCCGCAGGTGTGGCCAACACCAGAAACTCACACCAGCAGCTATTTGCTGCAAATTTCCTAGTTCAAAACTAGGCCAACCATCCGAAATCAATCTCGAGACCCTTAGGGCCTAGACCAAACATACCAACACACCCTATAGAATTATTCCAACTTAGTCGAGCCTTCAAAACACCAAAAAAAAACAACACGAAAGCACCAAAATTACATCAAATTCAAGCCTATGAACTTTGAAACTTCCAAATTTTGCCAACTATGCTGAAACCAACCAAAACATCTCCGATTGATCTGAAAGTTTGCACACATACCCAAAATGACATTACAGACCTGCTCCAACTTCCGAAATCCCATTCCGACCCCGATAACCTATTTTCCACTGCCGACCGAAAATCGCCAAAAACTAACTTTCGCCAATTCAAGCCTAATTCTACACCAGACATCAAAACTTCATTCCGAACACACTCTTGAGTCCCAAATCACCTAACAAAGCTATCGTAGCCATAAAATCTGCATTCCGAAGTCATTCACCAATAAGTTAACTCTCAGTTGACTTTTTCAACTATTAGGCTACTTTAAGAGACTAAATGCCTCAATTCACACCATAACCACTCCGGACCCAAACCAACTGACACAACACCGCAAAAACAGGCTAGCAATATATGACAAATGCAGAAATGATGAAAACGGGGTAAATCTCACGGAACGACCGGGTCGTTACATTAAGGCATGTATTATACCCTATTTCTTGGGATTAATATTATCTATGTGTTGGTTAAGTTATTAGATAAAGAATTACAAGATAGAACTTGAAGTTGTATAAGCAATTGTTTTCTCTTATTGGACTATTTTGGAGTTATGTATATGACTTCGCACGGTTGTAAATCGTGGGGAATAGCTTGGTTGTAATGTTTTTATTGTTTTTATGCTTTTCAATATGTTGAGTATGTTGATGATGTTGTAAATAGGAGAAGAAGCAACCACACAATATCTAGAAGTTATTCATATCATTATTTTATGTTGTGGGGCTGTTTGATGTTACTTTTATGATGCACATAAGGTTGGAATGTCATGTAAATATATATGTTTATTTGTTGGACCTATTGATGGTGTTGTAAGTATAGGGGATATGGGAAAAAGAGTTGGGGTTTGGTCCTAATCCTAGCTTGCCGCTCATCGTGTTAAATAGCAGTCTTGTGTCTGACGTTTGTGCACTTGTTGTTGTGTAGATTGATTGGTATTTTTGGGCTGTTGGTATATGGTATTGGCGAAGGCCCCAAATTTACATAAACGAGCTACTAGCTTAAGTTACAGACTTAGCCTTTACTCAGTAGTGATTTTCAATCTCCTTATGCTATGGTAGATTGAGTTAAGTTGTTTGCGGAGTTGCTTAGAAGCTATTAAGGACTCAACAAGGTTAAGGTGTGTTAAGGCTAAACCTTTTCTTTATTTTGTCATGATCCCGTAACTACATGTGTTCAATAATGAAACATAAAGAGAAGTTCATATTCCTGAATTTATGTACATTATCCTAGTCTCATAAGTTACGATATTCTCCCTTATCGGGGATTTCTATTCAGTTTAGTATTGTTTTCTTTCAGTCAAGAGAGAAGAGGGTGTATATATATATATATATATATATATATATATACACACACATACACACACACAAAGTATTTCTGTATTTTCACCACCGCCGAGCTATAATTGGTGGGCAGGCCCCTATTGGGAAACCTCTTATCAGATGGTAAGTTATATACCGAGCCTACTGTGGCTGAGCGCCTATGAGGGAGCCAAGAATGGATGAGATACAGAGCCTAGTATGGCCGAGAGCCTATGAGCGAGATACGACTGAACAGTTACATGTACCGATCCTTATAGGGCCGGACAACTATTTTACTTGCTATATTGAGAGGGTTGAGTCAGTATCAGCAGGTAAGCATATCTTTAGATCATCTTTGACTCCCAGTTACTTTCATTTATTATATTATCAGTTCAGCTTCAACTTTCAGTTATTCTGTTGCCTTACATACTCGGTACATTATTTTGTACTGACGTCCCTTTTTCTGGGGTCGCTGCATTTCATGCCTGCAGGTCCTGATAGACAGCTGGATAGACCTTCCTAGTAGACAAAGTCAAACATCAGCTCGGTTGGTAAGATCCACTTCCTTGGAGTTACTGGTTCTAGACCTTGGAGTCCATTATATATATATATATATATATCATATTTGATGGGTAGGTCGAGGCCCTGTCCCGACCATGATACAATTCAGCTATCTTTAGAGGCTTGTAGATAAGTCCTGTATATTTTGTATATTAGTAGATATTCATGGCTGCCTCATCAGCCTGCACACACACACACACACACACACACACACACACACACACACACACATATATATATATATATATATATATATATATGAGCTTTTGGATATGTTTACCCCTCAGATGAGAGAGATGATATTTTCAGATGATTCAGAATATGACCTCATCTGCCTAAGTTGAGGGTTACTCCTCTAGGGTTCACACTTACAGATGGTACACTCGGGCTAAATAGGGCACCGAGTGCCAGCCACACTTCCCTAGGTTTGGGGCGTGACCGATTGCCTCTATTATCTATGCTTATGCCTTTACTGCATCTAGTTATATCATACTATCCCATAACTCTTACTTCGGTTTATTATTACCAAGGTCTGCTACCCAACTCCAGGTTACTCTCTCACTACTTATTCTATATGTATAAATATAAGTCCTTTAATGCTTCCTTATTACTGTTCATCTAGAGAATGACATCCTAATTGTCATGACCCGAAATCCCTAAGGTCGTGATGGCGCCGGACACCATTGTCAGGCAAGCCAATCATTTAAATAGTTAAGTTAAATTTTCTGCTTTAGCATTTTTGAAATCATTATCTTTAACTTGTTACATAATAACTAAACAAAATCCGTTAAGTGAATACGATGGTTTAAATGTTCCATTTTAGCAAATATATCCCAAACACATCCCAGAACCCGGTGTCACAAGTACATGAGCAATTTCTAAGAATTTATACAATAATCACAAAGCTTTTCTGAAATACAAATTGGAAAAGGAATTTAAAATGAAAATAAATTTAATATGGGGGAGACTTTGTCCGCTGCGGATCGCCTCCGAATGATGCAGGTCGCCTAAGTCTCCAAATCCGCCACATCGCTATGAAAGTACATGTGCAATAAAAATGCACAGAAAGTGTAGCATGAGTATGAAAATAACGTGTACTTAGTAAGTCGCCCACCTAACCTCAGAGAGGTAGTGACGAGAGGTCAAATTAGACACTTGCTAGAGGTCAATTTAGTATATTCGAGTGTGACACTAAGCATGATTATCATAATTCATTTATTAAAATCAGAAATAAATAATATCAACTCCTTCCACATTTACCTCTTTAAATCTTCGTCATATTAATAACAATTAATCAATATGGGTGATTTAATCAAATAACAAATAATCAACGGGACAGAACAACTTCTTCCAAAAATTTTAGTAACTTTAAATCTCTGTCATTTCAGTTGACAACTTAAAATTCCAGGCCAGTAATCAGGCAAAAATCACAGCAAATACGCAGTAAATACCATGCGCAAGCAATGCCGAGGGTCAAACGGCACGGACCAACAATAATAAACTGTGCACTGCAGAAGGGTCGAACGGCTCGAACCATAGATGCATCTATTTTTCCCCGCTCGCGAATCGATCATGCGACGCGGCCAACATAAAAAAATAATAAGGCTAGCCTGCTCGCGAATCATAATTGCGACTCAGGTGCTCATATGTACACATATTCACATAATAAATCCGCATTTTTATCAAGACAACAGTTACTCCGGAAAGTGGTAAAATTCTTCTTAAAGGAACATGAAAAATAGGTTTTAAATCTTTGTTTTGAAACTCATTTGCCAAGTTTAAGAATATTCAATAATATAACCTTATCAGGTATATAATTATCCACGGAGGAATCAGTTCTCTTTCTAAATAATTATGAAAGGTACACTCTAGTCTTCTTAGGAAAAAAATTACCGATTCAATAGCATTTACAACCTAATATTAGTGGCAGGATCACATGTACAACACGTAAGGCATGCTAGTGGGTTCTAGTCTACCCGGACATGGCATAATAGTAGCTATGCACGGACTCCTGTCACCTCGTGCGTACGTAGCTCCCGAAGATAATAGCACATACTTAATTAGTTCACCTAGGGGGACAATGCCCCCTCACAAAGTTAGAAAGAAGACTTACCTCGATCCGAAATTCCATAACCGGCTTCCAAGCCCTTCCGACGACTCCAATGGACGCACAACGCCCCAAAACTATCCAAATAACAACAAACCAATAAAAATATACTCTAATATTTGCAACAATTCAAAATTATATAATTTCCCAACCTCGCTCAGTGAATTGACCAAAATTCCCTCAGGCCCCATGCCCGAAATCCAAAATTTCTCGAAGATATATTCTACCCATATCTTTACTAGTTCAATTATACAATTTACTCTAAATTCCATGCTTAAATTCGTGGTTAAAATCCAAATACAAATTTTCTAGGTTTTCTTCAAGATTTTCCCAAATTCCTAAAAATTCTCATGTATAATTCCATGTAATAACCTTGTATTTAACTTAGAAACATGAAGGAATTACTTACCTAGCATAGCATGAAGGAAACCCTCTCTTGAAGCCCCTCAAAATTTCCCCACACCAAAAGAAAATGGGAGAAATGGCCAACAAATTTCGGTTTTAAAACATTCTGCCTAGGACATTTTTCGCACTTGCGATCCAACTCTCGCACCCGCGGCTTTCCTCAGCTCAAGCCAACTTCGCAGCTGTGCTCATTGCCCGCATCTGCGGCTTCGCAGGTGCGGAAACTCCATCGCACCTACGCTCCCTGCCAAACCTGCAAACTTTCATACCTACGGCGCCAAAGCTGCACCTACGGCTCCACACCTGCGGCCCAAGCCTTGCAGGTGCGGTCACACCAGATGACAACAACCTCAACCTTCTTCAAACTCCCAAACTTGATCTGTTAACCACCCGGAATCCACTCGAGGCCCCCCGGGACCCTGTCCAATTACATCAACCTGTTCCAAAATATAGTGCGGACTTGCTCGAGGCCTCAGATCACATTAATCAACGCCAAAATCACGAATCACTCTAGAATTCAAAACTTAAGAACTTGAAATTTCAGACGTCCACATTTGATGCTGAAACCCATCAAATCACGTCCGACTGACCTCAAATTTTGCACACAAGTCATATTCGACATTACAGACCTACTCCAAATTCCAGAATCGCATTCCGACCTCGATATCAAAATTTCCACTTCCGGTCGGATTTCTCAAAGAAACCTTCAAATTTCTATTTTTAGCCAAATGACTTCAAAATGACCTACGGACATCTAAATTCACTTTCGATCGCACTCCCAACTTTAGAATCACCATACGGAGCTATTCCCAGGCTCGGAATCCCAAACGGACATCAATATCACTGAAATGCGCTTCAAGCCAAACTTAGGAAATTTCTTCAAAAATGCTTACTTCTAGAATATGCACCGAAATGCTCTCAGGTTATCCAAATCCCGATCCGGACATACGCCCAAGTCCGAAATCATCATACGAACCTGCAGGAACCTTCAAATCCTGATTCAGAGGTTGTTTACTCAAAATTCCAATCTTAGTCAATTTCTCCAACTTAAGGCTTCTGAAATGAGAATTTTCTTTCCAAACCAACTCTGAACTTTCCGAAATTCAATTCCGACCGCACCTACAAGTCATAATACCTGAAATGGAGCTGCTCATGACGCGCTAGAGCTTAAAGCGACCGGTCGGGTCGTTACATTCTCCCCCACTTTAACAGATGTTCGTCCTCGAACGTGCTAAGAACTACTCTGGAATTTATCTGAAATCACTATTTAACACCTCGAGCACCTGCCCGTGTTACCACAACCCAGTTGAGCACATTAGCTTGATCAAATCTAAGATATCCTCTTTTATCCATACCATAAGCTTAGAGTCTAGTTCCAACACTTGAAATTCTCTGCCAGGCCTAGTTCCAATACACACACCGTATCAACTACCACCCGACATAACAGAACATGAATACATACCTTTGCTGAATCAACACCATGCACTACATAACTCATCATCTGACCACAATGACACTCCCCCAACCTTAATAGCCAAAATTCCACGAATCTGATGCTCCCAATGCACCTCATGATATATATATATATACATCCTGCTATAATGCTGGAGATAGCACCACAACAGAAGAGATGTGTAGAAATTCATAATCAACTGCCGAGTTAACAAATCATTGAATATCTCCTCGTGACTAGAATCATCACCTCATTACGAACCGAATAATGGTATTTGTTCTTTAATATAGTCCGCATAATCTTATCGCGCTGATCCTTGATCCAATAATCTCGTCTCACCCAGTATAAACTGTTCAGATGAAAAATCACCCCAAACATGACCAACAGCCTCACATGATACCACATCGCGCCAATAGGCCATAACTCGAACATGATAAATAAGAAATGGCTCAGGAAGGGACTATTCGACTCACGCAACTAATATGAACTTTTATTAGAAAATAGGAAGTAAAACATAAGAAAAATAACTATAGTAACCTTGCTCATAATCACACTGTTGTGGCGTGCAACCCGATCCAAATAACATACCCGTGGCGACGTGCCACCCGATCCACACATAAAATTTACGTAAGAAGATATATACGAAGCTAAATTGCTCACTATTACAAATTACTAAATATCGATCATAAGCACGCTAAGTGCATAATACCATCCTGGGGAGACTGACAAAGCCATATGCTCACAAAACTCAAGCACAACTGAGGTGCGATATATATGCATACTCTGGATCTCAAGAGCTGTCCTCCTCACATAACATCATCATTACGTGGAGATCTCAAAACACATAAGAAATTATCAAGCCGTTCCATAATTCACACGATACAATCATATTATCGCATGAATTTGACGAAGACAGAACAACATCCGCTGTTCTAATACCTTCCCATGAAAAGCGCTCAACTGAAATGAACATGCTTGGCTCCTACGGAGCTCATAATAACATTTAAATCGATCCACAAACATCAAGTCTACCTTGCTCGCACCAAACTAAGCTAATAGCTTTACCTGGATCCACATTAACCCACTTTGTCTCATAATACGCAAGAACAACCATCATAGCCAGGACAAACACCCCACAATCCACAACCAAATGAACTGAACGCCTTTCAGGCCTAAATTCTCAAATAAACAATATTGCACTTCTTTATACTCAGTCCAAATCTTCAATCCAGTAAGTGACTACATGTCACACTTATACAATCTTCTCGTGGTTACGCTCCCCCGACCTTCCACACGAGGTAACAAGTCTGCACACCCGCATCACCGACAACACTAATACTGCAAAACACATCAAGAACCCATGACCAGGGTACAAAGCTTCTTTCCCCGAATATCGATCTCAGGTGAAACTGAAGATAACACCAGCTTAATCTGAACTTTCAAATCACTTTTTCTTGCTCATCCGAGCTCATGACATCCTTGTTAACATCGAACCGCAAATCTCGATTTTTACTCCCAGTTACATATTGCTTATAGCACCTAACACGCCAATATGAGGTAGCGAAAGAATTCCATCATAACTTCTGAACCACCAATAGGGTGAACACTTCATCATATAGAAACCTTTTACTTAACTCAATTCAAGAGTACCATCTCAACAGACGAGTGAATTGTTACAATCACCCAACATGCAAATCCTTAAGTAGTAGTCGATACCATCATAACCCTTCTGGCATTCGCCTACACCTAACAGGCCATAACACTCAAATGCTCCCACATGAAATCCATTACGACGGCCGACAAGCCCCCCACACACACCGGCACAAACCACATGCATAACTTAATCACATCGAAGGAACTATCACTACTGTAAATGTGCCATTTCAACCATGGATAATCAATCTATCTTCAATTGCCTCAGGAATAATAGTAACTTCCTTCAACTCATAGCAAACTCAACCCTCACTCATCCCGAGTGACCTTGATTCACGAGACTATGCTGCCTAATTCCCGCAACCCGTCCCATACCCTCCTGATAATTTTCTACAATCCAGAGTTTATTTATCTCACTCCTCCAATACTATCTTGCACGCTGAAACATATCATAGAACACTCCAACTATTTTCCCTTTCTCAGGAATTATACTGCAAAAGCTCGACTCTTAATCATACTGCTGCCTGAAACCCTTAAACGCCGCATTCTTAACTTCCGAATTTACTAGGACCATTATTGAAAGTCACCCACTATGACTAGCCCCGAATACAATCAAATCCAAGGATCTTCTAGCACACGAACATCCTCTCAATGACGTACATGACTGATTCAATACCCTTACAACTCGCCTATGCCTTAAGCATAAATTCTGAATCTTTCAAAGCCTAACCCTGGTCCAATAGGGCCAATTTCTGCACACATTCAACAAATCCCACGCACAATCACCATTTCACTCCTTTCCCTTAGCTGCAATAACATGCCATTACACCGACAATTCGCAATCCCATGAGAACACAATCGTACAACCCAATTGCAGGCGGTGGGACTCCCCCGCTTAGACCGAAGCTACTCCTTGCACTATTCCAGACCCTGATGAGATCATTTCTCCTTTATTAACATGATCTAGCTCAACCAATCCGTCCAGATCTTCCAAATTCTCTTTTTATCACTCCATAAATAATCAAATTCTCTAGCATCATTCGCACATTCTGACTCCTACCGAATAGTCACTAGAATCCCTCGTAGAAACTTGCCAACCATCCACCGCTAACCTATTCACAGGAGATGACCCACCCGTGGAAATCACCCGTGGACACCTTCCAACGACGCTGAAATGCACACTCTCTGCGACATCAATACCCTATCCTACGCCCTGTTTCATTTACCAACTTTACTAGTCCGTCCGCTCCTCATGGACATCAATTAAATGCGCGACAATATCTTTTAATTCCATTAATTGCGCGACAATATCAACACCATGCACTACATAGCTCATCATCTGACCACAATGACACTCCCCGAACCTTAATTGCCAAAATTCCACGAATCTGATGCTCCCAATGCACCTCATGATATATATATATATACATCCTGATATAATGCTGGAGATACCACCACAACGGAAGAGATGTGTAGAAATTCATAATCAACTGCCGAGTTAACAAATCATTGAATATCTCCTCGTGAATAGAAACATCACCTCAGTACGAACCTAATAATGGTATTTGTTCTTTAATATAGTCCGCATAATCTTATCGCGCTGATCCCTGATCCAATAATCTCGTCTCACCCAGTATAAATTGTTCAGATGAAAAATCACCCCAAACATGACCAACAGCATCACATGATACCACATCGCGCCAATAGGCCATAACTCGAACATGATAAATAAGAAATGGCTCAGGAAGGGACTATTCTACTCACGCAACTAATATGAACTTTTCTTAGAAAATAGGAAGTAAAACATAAGAAAAATAACTATAGTAACCTTGATCATCATCACACTGTTGTGGCGTGCAACCCGATCCAAATAACATACCCGTGGCGACGTGCCACCCGATCCACACATAAAATTTACGTAAGAAGATATATACGGAGCTAAATTGCTCACTATTACAAATTACTAAATATCGATCATAAGCACGCTAAGTGCATAATACCATCCTGGGGAGACTGACAAAGCCATATGCTCACAAAACTCAAGCACAACTGAGGTGCGATATATATGCATACTCTGGATCTCAAGAGTTGTCCTGCTCACATAACATCATCATTACGTGGAGATCTCAACACATAAGAAATTATCAGGCCGTTCCATAACTCACATGATACAATCATATTATCGCATGAATTTGACGAAGACAGAACAACATCCCCTGTTCTAATACCTTCCCATGAAAAGCGCTCCACTGAAATGAACATGCTTGGCTCCTACGGAGATCGTAATCACATTTAAATCTATCCACAAACATCGAGTCTACCTTGCTCGCACCAAACTAAGCTAATAGATTTACCTGGATCCACATTAACCCACTTTCTCTCATAATATGCGAGAACAACCATCATAGCCAGGACAAACACCCCACAATCCACAACCAAATGAACTGAACGCCTTTCAGGCATAAATTCTCAAATAAACAATATTGCACTTCTTTTTACTCAGTCCAAATCTTCAATCCAGTAAGTGACTACATGTCACACTTATACAATCTTCTCGTGGTTATGCTCCCCCGACCTTCCACACGAGGTAACAAGTCTGCACACCCGCATCACCGACAACACTAATACTGCAAAACACATCAAGAACCCATGACCAGGGTACAAAGCTTCTTTCCCCGAATATCGATCTTAGGTGATACTGAAGATAACACCAGCTTACTCTGAACTTTCAAATCAATTTTTCTTGCTCATCCGAGCTCATGACATCCTTGTTAACATCGAACCGCAAATATCGATTCTTACTCCCAGTTACATACTGCTTACCACACCTAACATGCCAATATGAGGTAGCGCAAGAATTCCATCATAACTTCTGAACCACCAATAGGGTGAACACTTCATCATATAGAAACCTTTTACTTAACTCAATTCAAGAGTACCATCTCAACACACGAGGGAATTCTTACAATCACCCAACATGCAAATCCTTAAGTAGTAGTCGATACCATTATAACCCTTTCGGGATTCGCCTACACCTAACATGCCATAACACTCAAATGCTCCCACATGAAATCCATTACGACGGCCGACAAGCCCACACACACACCGACACAAACCACATGCATAACTTAATCACATCGAAGGAAATGATCATTGCCGTAAATGTGCCATTTCAACCATGGATAATCAATCTATCTTCAATTTCCTCAGGAATAATAGTAACTTCCTTCAACTCATAGCAAACTCAACCCTCACTCATCCCGAGTGACCTTGATTCACGAGACTATGCTGCCTAATTCCCGCAACCCGTCTCATACCCTCCTGATAATCTTTCTACAATCCAGAGTTTATTTATCTCACTCCTCCAATACTATCCTGCACGCTGAAACATATCATAGAACACTCCAACTATTTTCCCTTTCTCAGGAATTATACTGCAAAAGATCGACTCTTAATCATACTGCTGCCTGAAACCCTTAAACGCCGCACTCTTAACTTCCGAATTTACTAGGACCACTATTGAAAGTTACCCACTCTGACTGGCCCCGAATACAATCAACTCCAAGGCTCTTCTAGAACACGAACATCCTCTCAATGACGTACATGACTGATTCAATACCCTTACAACTCACCTATGCCTTAAGCATAAATTCTGAATCTTTCAAAGCCTAACCCTGGTCCAATAGGGCCAATTTCTGCACACATTCAACAAATCCCACGCACAATCACCATTTCACTCCTTTCCCTTAGATGCAATAACATGCCATTACACCGAAAATCTGCAACCCCATGAGAACACAATCCTACAACCCAATTGCAGGCGGTGGGACTCCCCCGCTTAGACCGAAGCTACTTCTTGCACTACTCTAGAGCCTGATGAGATCCTTTCTCCTTTATTCACATGATCTAGCTCAACCAATCCGTCCAGTTCTTCCAAATTCTCTTGTTATCACTCCCTAAATAATCAAATTCTCTAGCATCATTCACACATTCTGACTCCTACCGAATAGTCACTAGAATCCCTTGCAGAAACTTGCCAACCATCCACCTCTAACCTATTCACAGGAGATGACCCACCCGTGGAAATCACCCGCGGACACCTTCCAACGACGCTGAAATGCACACTCTCTGCGACATCAATACCCTATCCTACACCCTGTTTCATTTACCAACTTTACTAGTCCGTCCGCTCCTCATGGGCATCCACTAAATGCGCGACAATATCTTCTAATTCCAAGCTATGCTGCCGCTCCCCCACTTTTCGACTGTTCGACTGTTCGACTTCTGCTTCTTACACCTGGCCTCCTAGAAATGGAACCACCACCTAGCCTCAATTCAATATCATTCTCTGTAGCTCTTAAACCAGCAGATCACCACGACGCCAAACTCTCCGAAGATCACCTTTCTCGAGCTACATTCTTTATCAATACTTATCCAATACTGAAGCACCGCACCTCTCAATCTCTGACAGCCGCTTCTTCAATACTCCTTCACAATACTCTGACCCCACGCAACCAAAGAAACCATAGCACCGACAAACTTAACACATTCCATTCGATCAATGACGACGATATCACGTCACAGGTGAATATCCCACCTTACTTGAAAACACCAAGTCTTACTACTTTATCAAGACAACAGTTACTCCGGAAAGTGGTAAAATTCTTCTAAAAGGAACATGAAAATAGGTTTTAAATCTTTGTTTTGAAACTCATTTGGCAAGTTTAATAATATTCAGTAATATAACCTTATCATGTATACAATTATCCACGGAGGAGTCAATTCTATTTCTAAGTAATTATGAAAGGTACACTCTAGTCTTCTTAGGAAAACAATTACCGATTCAATAGCATTTACAGCCTAATATTAGTGGCAGGATCACATGTACAACACGTAAGGCATGTTAGTGGGTCCTAGTCTACCCGGATATGGCATAATAGTAGCTACGCATGGACTCCCGTCACCTAGTGCGTACGTAGCCCCCAAATATAATAGCACATACTTAATTAGTTCACCTAGGGGGACAATTCCCCCTCACAAAGTTATAAAGGAGACTTACCTCGCTCTGAAATTCCATAACCGGCTTCCAAGCCCTTCCGACGACTCCAATGGACGTACAATGCCCCAAATCTATCCAAACAACAACAAACCAATGAAAATATACTCTAATATTTGCAACAATTCCAAATTATATAATTTCCCATCCCCGCTTAGTGAATTGACCAAAATGCCATCGGACCCACGTGCCCGGAATCCGAAATTTCTCGAAGATATATTCTACCCATAGCTTTACTAGTTCAATTATACAATTTACTCTAAATTCCATGCTCAAATTCGTGGTTAAAATTCAAATACAAATTTTCTAGGTTTTCTTCAAGATTTTCCCAAATTCCTACAAATTCTCATGTATAATTCCATGTAATAACCTTGTATTTAACTTAGAAACATGAAGGAGTTACTTACCTAGCATTGCATGAAGGAAATTCTCTCTTGAAGCACCTCAAAATCGCCGACACCAAAAGAAAATGGGAGAAATGGCCAACAAATCTCGATTTTAAAACATTCTGCCCAGGCCATTTTTCGCACCTACGATCCAACTCTCGCACCTGCGATTCTGTAGGTGCGACCAAACCTCTGCACCTGCGGCTTTCCTCGGCTCAAACCAACTTCGCACCTGCGCTCATTGCCCGCATCTGCGGCTTCGCAGCTGCGGAAACTCCATCGCACCTGCGCTCCCTACCAAACCTGCAAACATTCGCACCTGCGGCACCAAAGCCGCACCTGCGGCTCTGCACCTACGGCCCAAGCCTTGCAGGTGCGGTCACACCAGATGACAACAACCTCAGCCTTCTTCAAACTCCCAAACTTGATCTGTTAGCCACCCGGAATCCACCCGAGGCCCCCGGTACCCCGTCCAATTACACCAACCTGTTCCAAAACATAGTGCGGACTTGATCGAGGCCTCAGATCACATCAATCAATGCCGAAATCACGAATCACTCTAGAATTCAAAGCTTAAGAACTTGAAAATCGAAACCCATCAAATTACGTCCGACTGACCTCAAATTTTGCACATAAGCATTACGGACCTGCTCCAGCTTCCGGAATTCCATTTTGACCTTGATATCAAAATTTCCACTTCCGGTCGGATTTCTCAAAAAAACCTTCAAATTTCTATCTTTAACCGAATGACTTCAAAATGACCTACGGACATCCAAATTCACTTCCGATTGCGCTCCCAACTCCATTATCACCATACGGATCTATTTCTAGGCTTGGAATCCCAAACAGACATCAATATCACTAAAATGCGTTTCAAGCCGAACTTAGGAAATTTCTTCAAAAATGCTGACTTCCACAATATGCACCGAAACACTCTTGGGTTATCCAAAGCCCGATCCGGACATACACCCAAGTCCGAAATCATCATACAAACCTACATGAACCTTTAAATCCTGATTCGGAGGTCGTTTACTCAAAATTTCAATCTTAGTCAATTTCTCCAACTTAAGGCTTCTGAAATGAGGATTTTCTTTCCAAACCAACTCTAAACTTTCTGAAATTAAATTCCGACCGCACCTACAAGTCATAATACCTGAAATGGAGCTGCTCACAACTTCAAACCGCTGAACAATGCGCTAGAGCTCAAAACAACCGGTCAGGTCGTTACACTATTCTTCTTTCATACTTTGGAATTTTCATCCATCTATTGTTGTCACCTTAATGTTGATTTATAATCTACCACTGATAGCTTGAAATCTCTTACGTAATACATTATCACTATGGCTCATGTCTCATTGGGGAATATATAAAGTTATTTACCTGATCCACCTAGGGATGATACTATACTTTGATAATCTTATTTCATAGAATCACAACATGATTCATTATATGGGTTCTAATCCCGTGCAATTCATTAAATCCATTCTCTCAAAATCATTACTCAATCAAAGTCCTAACGTCATCCTCTTTTTTTTTTTTAAGCAATCCACTAGGCAATGCCTAGGGCTAGTTTTTATTTATATATAGAAAATAAAACAAGGTAACATGTCGTCTTGCACTGTGCAAAACCATAACTTATGCCTACTACATAGATCCTATTATCAAATTTGGGTTCGAGCATCCCAAACTTGATATTACAACTTGATATACTATTACTATGAACTAGCATCTAAAATTTGTATAAAAACTAGCTAAGATAATGTGTAAACCTTGTTGGCATGATAAAAACTCAAAGTATGCTGCTGCTCGATCCGTGTGTTAAGATCCAGTGTATATGTCATATTGATCCAGTATGTACTTCGATCCCATTTGTGGCAATCAACTGCTTGCTTCTATTTTGCACTGTCCGACCTCGTTGCTTGCATGAAATCTTCCTCTCACCTGCTATATTAAACTGTATAGACCAGTTCATAGAGGTTGTGCTACATAGTCTTGTTGCATTATAAAAACCTCCCAGATTATCTCACATAATTCCAGTATTTGATGCCAACTTAATAGTCAACTGCTCGTGTACTGAACACTGCTTGCGTGTGTTGTTTTATAGCCCAGTTCCATAGGAGTTCATTATGTTTCCAGCTCTGGTCCTTTCCCTTTCTCAATCAACTTTATAGTTGTCAAACAATATGCAGGACTGCTTGGTGTTGGCTCTCTCTGTAACCAACACTGAGCATTCTGTGAAGAATTGTCCATGTGTTGCTATAACCTCAGTGACCCTGCAATATCTTATATGA
>ML345064.1:0-56016 GCA_005239505.1 Nicotiana paniculata | reverse complement strand
GAATTACCTAGAGGTACTTTTCATAAACTGTCAGCATGTTTAAAATCCAGAATCACATATAAATCATGTCTATAGGATCAAATAGCCTTAACTGTTAAAACAACCAATACACCAATGTGTTCGCGTGCATCTGCTACCTTATGTGTGGGGGCTAAATTGAGCCTTTATCTGCTTCTGTATGGAAAGTCCAATATGTTTTGTATGTCTCTTAGTTTTACAATTTTGAGCAANGGGGGGGGGGGGGGGGGGGGGCTATATGAGCCTTTATTAGTTCCCGTATGAAAAGTCCAATATGTTTTGTATGTCTCTTAGTTTTACAATTTTGAGCAACCTAAGTTGAGTCTAGAACCACCCAAAAATAGAGGTCCCAATGCCTCCAAGACCATAGGTAAGGGATGCGTAGTGCACGCATAGGACCCGAGTTAGAATGGATTAGAGCGTTTTAGGTACAAACCTAAAGATAGTAATCGGGTAGCAGAAGATGATAGTCTGTGCCCGCTGAATAATATGAGTAACATCCCCATCTTGGGAGAGTTACGAAGTATTATTTATGTTGCACGGGGTGATCCTATTGACTAAAAAATTTAAGACCCCTCATCCCTATTAAATAGTTTCTTCGCTTTCTTAGACTAATTCACATAAGTTATGTTTTGCCGGGACCTACGGTTTTGGACTTCGAGGGGTACCTAACACCTTCCCCTCTAGGTAATTTGAGTTGTTACCCGATCTTTGGTGATGCAAACTGGTACAATCTGAGTTATTTTCTATAGGTGCCCTAACGCACCTTAATCTGTTAGGTGGAGACTCTCCAACAACCAATTCCTTTTTCCCTTCTCTTAAAAGGAGTTGTCAAATGTCAAAGCCCAATTTCACAAGAAAAAGGGGGCGCGACACCCCACTTAAAATTTTAAATTTCCCCAATTCACACAAATAATAATAATTAGGGTAAAAAGAGACTCCGTCGTATAATTCCAACAATGGTATTGTAATGAACCGGCCGATCATTTTCTGTACTGAGGCCCGTTACCCTATTTGATGATTCCTATATGTGTATTTTAATTATGTAACTTGCAATTATGGTTGGTTAGGGTTCAAAGATGTTTTGGAATACCTAGTTCTATTTTTGGAAGATTAAGTTGAAAGAGTTGACCAAGATTTGACTTTTGTATAAACGGTCTCGAATTTGTATTTTGTTGGTTCCAACAGGTTCGTATGGTGATTTTAAACTTTGCACATATGCTCGAGTTTGGATTTGGAGGTCACTAGGTTAATTTGGCTCTTTTTGACGAAAGTTGGCAATTTAAAGGTTTATAAATTTCCTAAGTTTGACCGAGAGTTGTCTCTGTGGATATCAGGATCAAATTTTTGTTTCGAGACTCTGAATAGGTCTGTTTTATTATTTACAACTTGTGTGCAAAGTTTGATATCATTCCAAGTTGGTTTGATAGGAATCTAACGCTTGGTTGTAATTTTAATAGTTCTTGGGTTTCATTGTGATTTTGATGTTGTTTAGTGTTCAGAGACCACTCGAGCATCTAGATGGCTTCGTATGAGGCGTTATATAGGAGACGATGTCCTCCTCTGATTGATTGGTTTAAGCCTAGGTACGCTAGGTTATTAGGCACTGACTTAGTTGGTGATTATTTGGAGAAAGTGAAATTGATTCAGGAACGGATTCATACAACGTTGTCCAGGTAAAAGAGTTATGCTAATAGGAAGGCCAATGATGTGGTATTCATGATGGGTGAGACGGTTCTACTCAGATTTTTGCTCATGAAGGGTGTGATAAGGTTAGGGAAGAAGGGAAAGTTAAGCCCCATGTATATTGGTCGTTTCGAGGTGTTGGAGAGAGTTGGTGAGGTGGACTACATACTTGCTTTGCCACCAAACTTATCGGTAATTCTTCCAATGTTCCATGTTCTTATGCTTCAAAAGTACTATGAAGATCCGTCACATGTGTGAGATTTCATCTCGGTGCAGTTGGACAAGGATTTGACTTATGTTGAGGAGCCGGTAGCCATTTCGGACGAGTAGGTTCGAAAGCTGAGGTTGAAGAACATTGCATTTGTGAAGGTTCTATGGAGAGGTCAACTGGTCGAGGAGGAGACTAGGGAGACTGATCCTAGTATGTAGAACCGATATCCTCATCTTTTTGGCACTTCAAGTATGTTTCTATACTCGTTCGAGGACGAACGTTTGCCTAAAAGGGGAAGAATGTAATGACCCGGTCGGTAGTTTTGTGCATTTGAGCCCCTATCCCCTATTTGATGCTTCATGTATGTGTTTTTGTCGTTATGTGACTTTAGTCAACAGTTGGTTTGTGCTCAGGGAGGTTTTGGATTGATTTGGAACACATAGTTCTATTTTTGGAAGCCTAAGTTGGAAGAGTTGACTAAGATTTGGGTTTTATATAAACGATCTCAGATTCATATTTTGTTGCTTCCAATAGATTTGTACGATGGCTTTTAGACTTGGGAATATGCCTGAATTTGGATTTAGTTGTCCCTTGATTGATTTGGCTCTTATTGTCAAAAGTTGACAATTTAGAGATTTAAAAATTTTCTAAGTTTGACTGAGAGTTGACTTTGGGCTATCGGGTTTGAATTTTGGTTTCGGGATTTGGTATAGGCCCGTTTTATCATTTAGAAATTTTGTGAAAAGTTTGGTCTCATCCGAGTTGGTTTGATAGGAATTAGATGCTTGGTTGTGATTTTAGAAGTTCTTGAGTTTCATTGTTATTTTGATATGTTTTGGTGTTCGATTCATGGTTATGGACGTTATTTTGGTTTATTGAGATCACGAACGAGTTTGTATAAGATTTCTAGACTTATGTGGATGCTTGTTCTGGATCCTCGAGGGCTCGGGTGGGTCTCTGACGTGTTTCAGATCATTTTTGGGTGGTGGTCAGTTTTGCTGGTGTTGCAAGTCTCGCAAATGCGAGATCTTGTTCGCTTTTGTAGACCTCGCATTTGAGAGGTTTGTATCGCAATAGAGTTGGATGTCTGAGTGGACTGATTTTGCATTTGCGATGTACGAAGCTAGTGTTAATCAATCAAAAAAGGAGGATTGAGCAGTGGCTTGGGAAATAAGACAACACTTGATGGGAATTGAGGAGTAGTAAGGAATGATAAAGAGTAAAATTCAGTCACCCTCTCTGCTTTCTTTTCTTGAGAAGAATGCTCTGGTCTGGCATAAATACCACTAGGTCATCTATGATTTGCATCTGCAAGAATGAAGGACAGAAGATTGGAAAACTAAAAAGAAAGCCAGGGCGTCCGGTGGATGAATTCTACCTTTGTAATGTCAGGTTGAAAAAGGGGGAATAGCACTAGAGAGTCGGGAACTTTCAGTGCAACTGAAGAGGCTCACACCTTACATCAAACTAACCTATCAACAAAAAGAACCGAGGTTGATTTCTTTGCAATAGGGAATGCAGTTGAAATAGAGATTCGCTTGAAAAGAGAGCAGTACTACAAGAAAGCTGTAAGATAGAAATAAGTTGATTGCTGCCATTCCGGAAATCAGGGTTTAGAAGTCTTTCGTCCGAGGATGGTTGGGAGCTGGGGGTTTCACATTTGCGAACTATGTCATCACATTTGCAACTTACGTGAGGCTTGGCAGGTTTCGCATTTGCGAGCCAAGGGTCGCAATTGTGGTTGTCCCAATTGCGAACCCCGGGTTGCAAATGCGACTTCTGCAGCTAAGCTATATAGCTGGTATTTTGGGATTTAGACTCATTATTTTGTATTTTGAGATTGGGAGCTCAATTTGAGGCGATTTTCGCCCACTTGGATTGGGTAAATGTTTTTGATTCGGATTTGATTATTTTTTCTTGATTTCATCTTTGATTTAGCATTTAATTGATGAATCTATGAATGAAAATTAGGGGTTTTGGTAAAACTTTTCTAAAAATGAAAATTTGGGATTTGAGAGTTGATTTGGATTCAGTTTTCATATCTAATCATATAATTAGATTTGTTGGGTTATGTATATTCGTGATCTACCATTTGACTTGGATTTTGACCTGGTAGGCCTAGGGTTGACTTTTGTTGACTTTTTGGGAAATGAGAAAAAATTACAACTTTATTAATTGAAATTGATTATTTTTTGCTTGTTTGATGTTGTCGAGTTGTTTTCGTCTAGTTTTGAGCCGGGCAGAGGTAATTTCTTAGGGAAATTATATTTTTGAGAGTTGCATTAGGGCTATTTAAGGTAAATATTTTTCCTAACATTGTGTGTGTGTGTGGGTGGGGGGGTATAACCCCTAGGATTGGACTTTAATTTCTTGACTGTGATGAAATTGATTCAACACATATGTGAGGTGACGAGTACATATATGGGTGCTATCTATGAAACGACCGAAGTTGACCCGAGGTTGCTTTTGTCGCTTAATTTTGATTGTGAGATCTCTGTGGTACATGTGCTTTTTCTTGGATGACTACTTGAGCTTATTTTTTGATGCTAGAGATTGTGTTTTAGGATTATTATTTCTTAAATTATCCAAGTTTAGCATTTATGGAGTTGTTGCTAAATTGAGTTAGTTGTATTCATGTCTATATGTTGAACACCAATCTGTATTCCTTATTGTTATGTCCTTGTGTTATGTCTCGATGGAAACTATGGGCATGTTGTGTTGTTGTGACTATGGTACACATGGACATGTTGGGCAGATTGTTTGGTGTTGGCACAAGGTTTCTGCCGTGCGATTGTGATTTATGTGGTTGTTGTTGTGAAATAAATATTACTACATCGAAGCAACAAGGCGGGATATTGTTATTTTATCAGGGAAGCGACAAGGCAGGATATTGTTAACCAAGAGGGACATGGCGGAATATTGTTATTTTATCAGGAGGGAGCAACAAGGCATGATATTGTTATTGTCAGGGCGGAGCATTACAGGTGGCTATTGCTATTGTGATAGAATAGTAGACATGAGGTGCCATATGTTTGTGTATCTATTTGATGACTTGTTGTCAAGCTGAATTTTATTTGCAAGAGTTGTTATCACATGTTCGTAAGAGGTTGTCTCTGTTATATATTCTGTTGTCAATTATCTTTTAATATATTTCACAGGTTATTTGACTAGTAAGTGTCATACAACTTGAATCTCGTCACTATTTCATCGAGGTTAATCTTCATAGTTACTGAGTATCGACTATGGTGTACTCATACTACACTTCTACATATTTTTGTGCAGATCCAGGTATTTCTAATCGGGCGGATTGCTAGAGAGGCGTTTTGTGCTTATTGGAGACTTCAAGGTGTCCCTGTTTTTTCGTTCGCAGGCCTCAAAGTCACCCTCTTGCTCTATTTCTATTATTTATGTATTTCAGACAATATTGTACTCTTTAAAACTTGATGTATATTCCATTTAGAGCTTATGACTCAATACTATCGGGTTTTGAAAAGTTGACTATTGTATCCACGTGTGACAGTGTTATTGTATTTCACAATTTTTCTTTGATATGAAATTGTTATATTTGATTGGCATCATTATGTTATGGGCTTACGTAGTCTTAAAGACTAGGAGCCATCATGACTTATGCGGTGGGAATTGAGTTGTGATACGTACTAGCTAGCTTTTTGAGCCCGCGACTTCTTGTGCGACGCAAAAATCTTATCCTCCTAATTTCTGCGTTTTGTTTCGGCTATCTTTGTGCTCTGCTGATTTTAAACACTTAAAGTTTCTCTGCAATGATGACCTTCCCATGTTATTTCCTCCCAGTCTCCTTGTAGAATAACTTCACCCAACTAAGTGAGTTCCTACATCATAAAAAAGAATAAGTTAAGCAAAACTATTAATAGAACTAAAAATAAAACTAAAGTCAAATATTAATACAACTAAAAGTCTTGGGTTGCCTCCCAAGAAGCGCCGTATTTATAGTCGTGTCACGACTTGTAACAATTTCACCAGTTTTTTCGCCACCTCGAAGATATAAATTGTATCCCCAATATTGATTCAAGCTTGCGTTTATGGTCCCGAGGTGGTGGGACAAAGCCAACATAACCATGTAACCAATGTCGCATCTTTCACTTGCTGGCTTTTAAGTGAGGTATGTCATTTTTTCTCCTTGGCATAACAAATATCAAAATATATGCACATTCTTCCTCATTTCTTGACTCCTCCATAGGCTTGAATGGATCAATTCTCATGCCATCATCCAAACACAATGTTTAGAAGTGGTTATAATGATGTCCAATATGCTCCAACTCAAAAATCGTTGCACTTTTGACATCCTCAGTTTTGCACACTTTTTCAACCTTAACATCATCAACAATATTTTTGTCGAATTGTTGGAACTCCTCTTTTTTCTACACAAGCTGGCTAGTATCCAGAATAATTGGTTGTTGGGCATCAGATGCCTCGACCTTTTTATTCAATTGAGTCTGCATGTCATGGATATCTGAGCCAAATTGAGTTATCTCTTGCCTTGTCATGGCCCAAAATTCCACCAAGTTGTGATGACACCTAACCTACCCTCTAGGTAAGACAAACAACATAAGTCACTACTATATTAAGAAACCAACATTGATAATGAATAAAATAGCGAAAGAATTCAATACTATTATCCCAAGGACGGTAGTACAAGTCATGAGCGACTATGATTTTGATTTATAAAGCTAGTAAAATAATAAATACAACGTATGTTTGAAGTTTACATAATCAAAAATGAAGTCCTAAACTACCATGAAATGGTAGCTTGAATCTGGAATGCAACTACAGCTTAAATGCATGTTGTCGTCATCCACAATAGCTCAGTTAAAAATCTGCACGCAAGTATAAAAGTGTAGTATGAGTACAAACAACCCCATGTAGTTAGTAAGTATCTTGACTAACATCGGTGAAGTAGCAGCGAGGCTTTTTTAAGTAAAAAAATACTCACTAACTATAATTTGTGCAGTTCATAAGCAAGAGAAAATAACAAGGAGAAAAATATAAGTAATAATAAAGGCATCAAGTAAAAGAAATAATGATCATGCTTTACAAATATAGAAACCAACCCTTTAAGATAAATCAAGCGTATGAGGAATGAAATAATATAGTGAACCAATAGAAGCCATCGTATAAACCCATATAATAAAAAGGGGTATAGTCAAGTTATGAAATCAAATGGCACGACAACACCCTTCGTGCATTTATTTCATCCTCACCAAACATATGCATGTATATCAAATCAAATAACGCGACAACCCCCTTCATGCATTTCCACTCTTCCTCACCATTCACATGTATAACAACACCAAACAAGATTGGATACATATAGCTAACAGTAACAATAAGATAGGAGACATAAATGTAGTAACAACAAGCAAGGTAAAAACCATATAGATGATAGTAACTGACTAGGTAGAAGGCATGTAAGTAGTGCTAACAAACAAGATAGAAAAGAGATAGATTTAACAATGGAAAGAAGGGTGGGAGGCATATAGTCAACTGAGGCAGACAAGATGTAATACACATAAGTGACAGTAATAGTAAAGACATGAGGTACCTTAGTAATAACGACGAGCCTTGCATGTAGCACAGAAATAGCAGTAACAACAAGGTAAGACGTACATGAGTAGCGCAGACAATCAAGGCTGAACACATATATATGCACATTAGGAAAATTTAAACACATTACAATGCATGTCTCTCATCCTCACTTGCACAAAAACACGCGTCGTGCCATGAACTCAAGAAAAATACAGTACAATGCACGTCCCTTGTCCTCACTTGCACGGAAACACGTGTTGTGCCATGAAATCAAGATATATACAGTACAATTCATGTCTCTCATCCTCACTTTCACGAAAACACTCGTGGTGCGATGAACTCTCATCCTCACTTGCACGGGAACATCCGTCGTGCCAATATCATATCAAATCTCACGGAAAAACCCATCATGCCAATGTCATATCAAAATGCACGAAAACACCCATAGTGCTAATTTATCTCATTCTCACCTGCACGGAAACTTCCGCCGTGCATTATCGCTCATCCTCACCTGCACAAAAATACCCGTCGTGCATATCTCTCATCATTACCAAGCACATGTATAGCATTACCAAACACGATTTGAGGCATAAATACGATCAAGAGGGATGATTAAGCATATTACAATACGTGAGAGATAATCATAAACATCTTACAACTAGGCAAAGCTAACCATTCAAGAGCTGCCTTGTCCAAATATCGCAAGAGTCCCAAAATACTCTCAACATGAATAAGGAAAGCTCAAGTAGCACCAATATGGAAGGTATATACATTTGTTTATAATACAATGCACGACTACCATCAAATCAAGTATATCACAACTTCAAGACTAGACTATTAAATTCCTTTAAGATGTCATATATTTTAACATGAATTTTGGCATGGATAATTAAATACATTTAGTCATAGAAAATAAAGCATAAATCAAGAAGATGACAAAGCTCAACATGTCACAAAGAAATATATAATATACCCCGAGCATGGATAACCCTGACACATGCATATACGTTTTTGACTGTCACGACCTAAATTCCCGACCTTAGGGATTGTGATGGCGCCTAACACCACACTTTCTAGGCAAGCGAATGTTAGAACTCGAATAATTTATTTCCTTAATTTATTAATTAAGCTTAAACAAATAACTTCCAAAGTAACTCAATTAGAATAATTCCCAATAATAATAAAATAAAATAATAATAATAATTATTTAAATAAAACGGATCACGAACTAATTATGTAAACAACTCTAAGATTACCTAGGGTCTGGTGTCACAATCCACGAACTACTAAAGAATACTATAAATAATGGCTAAAAAAATAGTGCGCCTGTTCTGAATATAATAAAACAGTGTAAATAATAATAGGAGAAGACTCTCGGAATCTGCGAACGCCAGCAGATGTACCTCGTGTCTCCAAACGAATCGGGTGGTCGTCCTGGAATCCTCTACTGCTGACTAGTACCTGGATCTGTGCAAAAGAACACAAAGTGTAGTATCAGTACAACCGACCTCATGTACTGAGTAAGTGCTGAGCCTAACCTCGGCGAAGTAGTGACGAGGCTAAGGTGGGGCTTTTAACAATAAACCTGTGATATTAATATATATACGATAACATATAAGATAATTTACACGAACAAAAACAAATATCTGAGACAATAATTAAAAAAAAAACAGGAAGGAAATCCAAACACATCAATTCAAATACTGCAACAATAATAAAATAACACAACCGCCTCTTTCAGGCCTCAGCTATAACCAATCCTAAAAAATTTCCAAGTTTCCAAACTTTATCTTCGAATAAAAGTAGTGCCAACATATGAAAATAGTAATATAAAATAGAAAGTTTCAAATCTTTGTTTTAAAAAAAAACACAATAGTAAAAATAAACATTTAGCTTTTCAAATCTTTAGTTTCTTTGAAAATCAGTAAAAATATAAATGTCCTCTCTTTCTTGTTGCGGCGTGCAACCCGCTCCCACCTGTCCTCCCTTATTACTCCTCCCTAACTATGTCACCCTTATTGCTCCTGTTGCAGCGTGCAACCCGATCCCACATGTCCACCCTTATCACTCCTTGTTGCGGCGTGCAACCCGCTTCCACCAGACATATCATATCAATTTATTCAAAAATTCACAAATCAGTCCAAGCCTTTCATAATACTGTTATTTCACAATTTCGAACAGAAAATCAAATAGCTCGTAACCTTTAACCAATATCATTTCACAATAAAACCAACCAGAATATAAGTAAACACCGTAACGCTGTCAATCCAGCTCAGTCTTTATATACCATGATAAACTCAAGAGAACATCCAAAAATTTTAACACACTTACAAAAACAATTGGAAATAACTTAATGAAACCCAATAACCGCGTGAACCTCAAAAATTACGAAACATTTAGACTGCATTTTTCACAACTTCCTCGATATTATCAAAACGAAACCACCAGGAACGTATATATATAATTCGTAAAAATAATGCCAAATCTCTCAACCGTTATACATATCACAAGGAAACCAGCTCAAACAACCAATACTCTTTCCAAATAATCACAACAATATCTAACAACAGATCAACAAGGCCAAATAGTCATAGAAGCAATAATGAACATATAACAATTAAGATAATGATCAAATAAGTGGGGTACGGGAAGGGGGTCATGTTTAACAGACGATTTGGGTGGTGCATAGATACTCGTCACCACACCTATACACCACGCCCATGCATTTCACATATCAAACAAGTGGTGAGTCCTATTCCCTCAAGCCAAGTTAGACCAAATACTTACCTCAATTCTGCAGGCCACTTACTGCTCAATTGTTACTTTTCCTTTTGAATTCACCTCTAACTTGCTCGAATTTAATCAAAATTAACTTAATATCATTAACTAATTCTAAAGGAACTAACTTTATTGAAAAATATAATTTTTCCTAAGTTTTCTAAAGAAAAAGTAAAAATCCGACCCCGGGCCCGTTTGGTCTAAACTTGGGGTTCGGACAAAATTACGTTTATCCATTCACCCACGAATCCAAATATGCTATTAGTTTTGAAATCCGACCTTAATTTGATATAAAAATTCCATTTTTACAGAACTCGTTAATTCTACCCAAATCCTAAATTTTTACTATGAAAATTCTTTATTTTTGCTCTAAAAGTGATGCAAACTAATAAGGAATTGAAAGAACAAGGTTTGGAATTGATTACCTATGAATTGGGGATGAAGATTGTTGAAGAAGAATCGTTTTTAGGGCTGGAACCTCAAAAAATTGGAGAAGAAAGGGTTCTGCCCGGTTTTAATTCGATATTTATAATAGCTGGGTTGGGGCTCTATGCGATCGCATTAAATGGGCTGCGATCACACAGGGTATGGGGCACTTGATCAGTGCATTTGCAGGGAGGGGTGTGCGTTCGCACAGGGTAGAGGGTTGGGGCAATGCGTTCGCGGGGTAGGGGAGCGTTCGCACAGGGTAGGGGCAGGCTGACTACTGCGATCGCATACTGTGTGCTGCGTTCGCATAGTGTACCAAATAGGACCTCAAATTTTTACTCTGTGCGATCGCGGACATTCCTATGCGATCGCACTGGACAAAATACCTGGACATCGAAAATGAAAAACCAGCAGTTATTTTTAAGTGTAAAACACCCCGTGGCCTACCCGAAACTCACCCGAGCCCTCGGGGCTCTAAACAAATAAAGCACACAAGTCTAAAAACATCATACGGACTTGATCGTGCGATATAATCATGAAAATAACATGTAAATTTATGAATTAAACCTCAAAACTCATCATTTTCAACAAAAATTCTTAAAGTTCATAATTTCTCAACCGGATGTCCGAATAACGTCAAACGAACTCCATTTTCACCTAATTTTGACAGTTAACCTTCAAATATCATAACAAAGCTATACCGGGCTCCGGAACCAAAATACGAACCCGATACCAATGATTTTTAGCATTATTTCTTTTCTTTAATTAATTAACATTTTAGAAAAACAATTTCTTTCAAAAATTGATTTCTAAGGCTTGGGACCTCGGAATTCATTTCCGGGCATACGCCCGAGTCCCATATTTTACTGCGGACCTCTCGGGATCGTCGGAACACAGACCCGGGTCCTTTTACTCAAAATATTGACGAAAGTCATCTTTTATCAAATTTAAATTCTAAAAAAAATTACTATTTCTTATATTTCCACATAAAAGCTTTCCGGTTTCACGTCCGGACTGCGTACGCAAATCAAGGTATTTAACTTTAGTCTTTTTATGGCTATTAAGCATGGAACAGAGTCTAATTATATAAAATGACCCATTGGATCATCACATTTACCTTGCATATGTATCACCTCTGCATGTAGCAAACATCATTAATTAGTAGGAAAAATTTACTCAACAAAGCTAGGCAAGACACTTAACTCATCCGGGCTAGTCCAAAGCACCAAAAATTTATCTCCTTGAGAAATCACCTCTAATCGGCTCAAATCTAGCCAAATATCAACCAAGGAAGTCAACCAATTCCATAGAATGTAATTCCAATCAATAAAGCTTCGATCTTTGAAGAATTTCCCAAAAGTCAACAAAAGTTAACCCGGGTCCGCGTATCCAAAATTCTGAACCAATACCAAAATTTGATGACCTGTAACCTATCGAGTCCAAATATATAATTATATTTCAAAACAGAGGGAAAATCGGTACTCAGATGCTCAAAATAAATGTTCTCAAACTATAGGCAAAACCCCAAATTTCATCTTAAAATTTCATGTTTTGGATGTTAATAATTCATGTGGATTCTTGAGATAACTACAAAATGAGTAGAAATCACTTACCCCAAATTATTGTGTAAAATTCTTCATGAGAAATCGCCCCTCTCCAAGTCTATGGTTCATAATATGAAAATTGAGCTCAAAATCCCAAAATAGACAACTGATATTCAGCTGCAGATGTCGCATTTGCGACCAAAAGCTCACAAAATTTACCCTAAAAAAGCGACCCTAGGCTCGCAAATGCGAACCCCATCTGACCCAGCCAATATGGAAAATGCGACCAAAAATTTCGCAAATGCAAAGTCCAAGCTGCCAATCGCAAAAGCGACACCATACCTTGAAAACGTGAATAAGAATCCTAGAAACCCCCAGTCGCAAATCCGACTCTCTTCCTCGCAAATAAGAGGTCCTCCTTGATCGAAATGGTCGCAAAGGAAACATATCCCTCGCAAATGCGATGGTCGCATTTGCGACCCCCTTATTGCAAATACGAAGAACCAAAATCAGCAATACCAAAACCATCCGAAATTATCTGAAACCATCCCGAATCATACCTGGGGCTCCCGAGACTCCGTTCAAACATACCAACAAGTCCAAGTAAATCTCCCAAACTTATCCAAAGACTCGAAACACCACAAATAACATTAAAATTAAGAATCAAAGACAAAATAATCTCTTACCTTTCAAACCTTCAAACATACACCAAATGCGTCCGAATCACACTTAAACATTTCAGATCATAACAAAACTTTGCACACAAGTTCCAGTCAACAAAAAAAATCTACACAAGGTCTCAAAACCACAATAGGAGCCCGATAATACAAAAGTTAACTCTCAGTCAAACCTATAAACCCTCAAGTTTTTCAAATTGCCAATTTTCCACAAGTAGAGCCAACATCTTCTAGGAAGATGCAAATTCAGATCCAAACATATGTTACAACTCCAAAATCACATATGAACCATTGAAACCATCGAATCCCAATTTCGAGGTCGCTTATTCAAAAGTAAAACCTTGATCAAATCTTCCAACTTAAAGCTTCCAAATTGAGATTTATTCTACCAAATCAATCCCGAACTTTCTGAAAATTAAACCTACCATACATGCAAGTCATAATACCTCATGTAAAGATACTCAAAGTCTCAAAACATCGAACGGAATGCTAACGCTCAAAAAGACCAGTCAGGTCATTATATTCTCCCCTACTTAAACATATGTTCGTCCTCGAACGTTCCAAAAGTCATTCAAAAGTATCTGATTACTGCATAAACTCATCATAGAACTATGCATGGGTGATCCCACATTACCATAATCCATGTAAGTCCATCAACATAATCCAACTGAATATTCTTTCTTTAACCTTAGCGCACAATCCCTAGAACCAAATTCCAACACCTAGGTATCCCTCCAAGATTCGAGTCTTGCGGGTATACACTTTAAAAATCTCAACAAGATGCATTAAACCATCAATATACTGCCAAGATCTAAACACACGATATTCCACTAACTCATTTACTCATAGCAATAACTTCCGACCATAATAACTGCTCATCGCCAAATGCAGTACCGGTAATATACCTCATATGAAATAGAACCTTGTTCCGAACCTCCATAACATTGTTAATGATGAAAGAAATATGTAGAAAACGTAACGAACCACCAAATCAACATGTCGTGGAGCTCTCTCGCCTGACAAGGACCATTGCCAAGTTTTGAGCAGACTAATGACATTATTCTTCCAAACATATCTTATTCCAATCAAATTGTGCAAATTCCAATCCAATAACCATGTCTTACCCAGTACAATCTTCTCGACCGATATGCCACATAAAATTCTATCTAAAACCTTGTATGACAAGATCCATGCGCCAAACAAGCAACAACTCGAATATAACCAAGGATTGAAAGAGGATATAAATAAGAGAACTATCCAACGATTTCAATAGATATAACAACATAATCATAACGCTATGAATCCATCCCACAAGGGAGAAACAAAACATACAAGATAAGCACAAGGAGTCATATCCCAACATACTACTGTTGCAACGTGCAACCCGATTCCACATCATTCTGTTGTGGCATACAACCTGATCCAACATTCCAATCCACATGGAATACACATCGAGCAATAATGCTCATAATCAACAACACATGTTCATCAATATCAAGCATGCAAAGTGAATACACATAAACATGGGGAGACATATAGCATAATGCGCTATGAAAAGGCAAGAACAACTCCGATGCGACAAGCAAATAAATATCGCATGAGCCATATCACTCATATATCACCACAAGGCCTAAATAGGACCACAACAAGCGTGTTAATAATCAAATAATCTCACAAACCATCATCGTATAAGAGAAAAACATAGGAAACAGATTGGGGCATGAATAACATCCATTCTTTCCAATGATACACCCATAGTTGCTGCACATGAATATACAAATCCAATCCAGTGTAGAATACACAATCACGTTAGGCCTACCAATCGGCCCTAACCGTTTCAAACCATTCTGAAATCGGTAAGTATCCTTCTGGAGGTCCACAATGACCTACCCATAACACATGGAATCAGTTCTATGGCCCTCAAAACACTTTCATAATTCACAACCAAAGGAATAGTCTGCCTCGGAGAACATCCAGTCTCTAAACTTCAAAATTCCAAAATCCCCATACTTGATATCTAACTCCCACATTAAGTGTCTGGCACATCACATATACACAATCACCTCATGAGAAGTACTCCCATAAATCTTCTGCGCCACGTAGCAAACTCGAACATCAACAGTTACCAACCATGCGATTTCTATAGTACCAGTCAACATCCGCAGATCAACACATCTACTAGCACATACACCCTACTCAAGTGACACAATATAGTGCTAACATCCTCTTAAACATATAAAATATCCCATTATGTCTAGAAATCATGACGTTTCTTTCAAAAATGAACTACAACCTTGTCCATGCAAATCTCAATCCCACACTGCGTACCAGATCTATCACTAACATAAGAAAGTGCGAGAATTAATCAATTCCGAATCACAAGTAGGATGTACACTTCATCATGGCAAGAAAAAAACTTCCTATACCATAGCAGACAACAACTTCAAGTCGTGGTCAAAACCATCATGAACTCTTCGAAACCCATTAGTACATATCCAAGAAATTAGTATTGAATCCATCTAAGTTAACCAAGTTATAGAGACTGCGAAACCCCAAAGTAACTCAAACCCAAATTCTCGCTCTAAAGAGAACTTATGTGGATATGCATTTTTTCCCTTCATCTCTCTAATACTACAATGTAAAATCAATGATGATATAAAAATATTGCAAGTCTCGGCACCTTCCAAGGAAAATCTCAAATCCTTAGCCACATCATGAAATTCAGATATTCCTTAAGATACCACTTATGAATCTTGAACCCACTAAAACCATTCTCGAGAGTCATTCACCTTGCTCTGATCTCCAATGCACAACCAATACACGCCGAATGACTTATGCTCCACCAGCACATGAATATCCAAAAAGGAGCAATCGAGCGATTCCTCTTCCTTGCTTACTACATCCACAATGAATATCAAACTTGAATCATCTCAAGATTTCCATGTGCCCATAAAGTATAGTACATCATGCATCAAACAATTTCCTTGCTCGAGTCATTCTCGAAGTCATCCTCTTCAAGTCATAACTAGTCCACAAGCGTCTCTTAATCCGAAAATTGATATAATACATGGCGGACTCCCCACTTGGCTCGAATCCATAAAACACATCATTTGATATCTCACTGTATTTCTTCTTTATTATCTTCATGATATTGTGTTGTCATCCAGATGAATCTTCTCCTATGCTCATGCAACATTAGTTATCACACCTTCAAAATCATATGCCAAATGCATACTCATCCTCGTGGTGGTCATGATAACTTCTTCAAGTGATCTAAACCCTAATTGTTGCACATACTTTCCACTGGATAGAAGAAAAACTCTCCATAGAAACCTCATAAGAATCACACCGTTTCCAACCTTCTTGCAGGAGATATCCCACCTACTAGACTCAAATCGATATCTTCCCATGACCCAACGATGATCACAATAACTGGGAAACTAATTAACCTCCCGAGCCTACACTCGTCAACAAGATATATGAGTCCACTTAATTTTCAAATGAACAACTGAAAAACCCTCCAACATAATCATATCTCAAGACCGTACAACTCATCGAGAGATTGACCAAGTATCCATAGCCCTTCGCAGTCCATCCACAACATCCCAAGTTGTCAGTGCCCAAATGATATCAAGTACTCAAAATTACATACGAGTGAATGGAAAGAAGTCAAAGATATGAGCTTCAAGATGAAAAAAAGTCGCACGATAAAGAAAGAAATATGGGAAGTTTCTTAGATGTCATATAGCTTCACAAAGATAAGTATGGACGTCATCATATCGATTTGCAGGACTCTACCAAACCCTTGCTCATGACTCGTAGAACCTATGAATGTAGAGCTTTGATACTAAATTGTCACGACCCAAAATCCAAACAAGTTGTGATGTAACCTAACTCAACCCGCTAGGTAAGACAAACAACATAAGTCACTACTATACTGATAAACCAATAGCGATGTTGAATAGAATAGAAAAAGAAATCAATACAACTATCCCAATTACTGGTAGTACAAGTCATGAGTAACTATGATTTAGATTTACAAAGATGGTAAAAGAATAAATACAACATTTGTTTGAATATTACATAAACAAAAATGAATTTCTAAACTACCATGAACAAATGGTAGCTTGAATCTGGAATGCAGCTACAACTTCAATACCTTCCTTTATCATCCACAACATCTTAGCTTCTAAATCTACACTCAAGGTGCAGAAGTGTAGTATGAGTATAACTGACCCCATGTACTCAGTAAGTATCTTGACTAACCTCGGCGAAGTAATGGCAAGGTTTTTCTAAGTAAAAAGATACTCACTTAATATAATCTCTGCAATTCATAAGCAAGAAAAATAACAAGGAGAAAAAAGACAAGTAATAATAAAAGGATCGTGTAAAAGATACAATGAGTCTACTTCAGAAATATAACAACCAAACCTTTATGATAAATCAAGCCTGTGAAGATGGAAACAATATCCGTGAACCAATATAAGTCATAACTAGAGGTCGATATGATAAAAAGGGGTATGTTCAGGTTATCAAATCAAATGGCGCAACAACAACCTTCGTGCATTTATCTCATTTTCACCGAACATACACATGCATGTCCAATTAAATGGCACGACAACATCCTTCGTGCATTTTTACTCTTCCTTACTATTCACATGTATAACAACACCAAACAAGGTAGAAGGTATATAGCTAACAGTAACAATAAGAAATAAAGCATAGATATAGTAACAACAGGCAAGGTAGAAATTAAATAGATGATAGTAATAGACCGTACAGAAGGCATGTAAGAAGTGGTAACAAACAAGATAGAAAAGATATAGATGTAACCGATAGTAGGCAAGGTAGGGGCCATATGGGCAACTGAGGCAGACAAGATATGATACACATAAGTGAAAGTAAAAGTAAAGACATAAGGTACCTAAGTAATAACGATGAGTCTAGAAGGTAGCACATAAATAACAATAACAACATGGTAAGATGTACATGAGTAACACTGACTATCAAGGGAAACAACATATATATGTACATGAGGGAAAGTTAAACAAATTACAATGCATGCCTCTCATCTCACTTAAATGGAAACACCTGTCGTGCCATGAACTTAAGATAAATACAGTACAATTCATGTTCCTCATGCTCACTTACACGAAAACACCCATCGCGCCATGAACTCAAGGTTAATATATTACACTGCATGTCCCTCGTCCTCACTTGCACAGAAACACCTGTTGAGCCATAAAATCTCATCCTCACTTGCACGAAAACACTCGTCATTCCAATATCATATCAAATCGTACGGAAACACCCATCGTGCCAATGTCATATCAAATCACAGGGAAACACCCATTGTGCTAATATCTCTTATCCCCACCTGCACAAAAACGCCCATCATGCATTAGCGCTCACCCTCACATATGCGGAAACACTCGCGTAAAATATTGCTCACCCTCGCTAAGCATAGGTATATCAGTACCAAGCAAGGTTATATGCATAAATACGATCTTACAACTAGGCAAGCTTACCATTCAAGAGCTGGCCTGTCCAAATATCGCAATAGAGTCTAAACATAATCTCAACATGAATAAGGAAAGCTCAAGTAGCACCAATATGGCAGGTATATAAATATGTTTGTAATACAAGGCACGACTACTATCAAATCAGGTATATCATAGCTTCAGGAATAGCCTAATAAATTCTTTTTAGGCTGTCATATGTTTTAACATAATTTCTAGCATGGATAATTAAACTCCTTTAGTCATAGAAGCAAATAAAGCCCAAATCAAGAATATCACAAAGTTCAACAGAGCACAAAGAAATACATAATCTTCTCAGAGCATGGATAACCATAGCTTATGCATATACGCTCGTCACCTCATATATGCATCACCCTCAATGTAGAAAACATCATCAATTAGTATGAAAAATTTTCTCAACAAAGTTAGGCAAGACAATTACCTCATCCGGACTAGTCCGAACTTCAAAATTACATCTCCTTGAGAAATCACCTCTAACCGGCTTAAATCTAGCCAAACATAAACCAAGGAAGTCAACCAATGTCGTAGGAAGTAATCCCAATCAATAAAGCCTCGATCTTTGAATAATTTTCCAAAAGTCAATAAAAGTTAACTCTGGCTCGCGTGTCTGAAATCCGAAACCAATACCAAAATCCGATGACCCATGACCTGTCGATTCCAAATATATGACTATATTCAAAGATCGAGTCCAAATCTACTCTGAAATTCTCAAGATACACTTTCTGAAGGTGTAGCCCAAATCCCAAGTTTCATCTCAGAATTCCATGTGTTTGGGTGTTAATAATTCTTGCGGATTCTTGAGATAATACCAAAAATAAGTAGAATCACTTATCCTAAAGTCTTGTATAAAAATCTCCATGATAAATTGCCCCTCTCAAAGTCTAGGCTTCAAAATATGAGCTCAAATCCCGAAATACACAACTCTTATCCAGTTGCAGATGTCGCATTTGCAACCAGAGGTTCAAAGTGCAACCTCACAAAATCAACCTCAGGCTCACAAATGTGAATCCTGTCTTACCCGGCCAATGTCACAAATGCAAGCAAAAACTTCGCAAATGTGAAGTCCCTGAGTCGCAAAAGCGGCGCCTCATCTCGCAAAAGTAAACAAGAATCCCAGAAGCTCCCAACAACAAATCCCTCTCTCTTCCTTGTAAATGCGAGGTCTTCTCAGCTCGACCAGGTGGCAAAAGCGAAAATACGCTTACAAATGCGATTTTCACATTTGACCCCCCTTATCGGAAATGCGAAGAACTGGAACAATCAATACCAAAACCATCTGAAATGATCTGAAACCACCTCGAATAATACCTGGGGCCCCGTACAAACATACCTGCAAGCCTAAATTAATCTACCAAACTTATAAAAAGACTCAAAATACCACAAATAATATAAAACAAAGAATAAAAATCATTCTCTTAACTTTCAAACCTTCAAACATACGCCGAACGCGTACGAATCACACTTAAATATTCCAAATCACCATCAAACTTTGCACACAAGTTATAATCAACAAAACAAACCTACACAAGGTCTCAACACCACAATAGGAGCCCGATAACACCGAAGCCAAATTCCGATCAAATCTATAAAATCTCAAATTCTTAAAATTGCCAACTTTTGGCAAATAAAGACAAAACCTTCTTGAAATATCAAAATTCAGATCCGAACATACTCCCAAGTCCAAAATCTTCATACGAACCTATAGTAATTATCATATTCTGATCTTGAGATAATTTACTTAAAAATCAAGCCTTGATAAACCCTTCCAACATAAAACTTCCAATTTAAGAATTATTATTTCAAATCAATCCTGAAATTCCTAAAAATCAAAACCTACCATATACACAATTCATAATACTTCAAGTGAAGCTGCTCAAAGTCTCAAACCACTGAACGGATATGCTAACGTTCAAAATGACCGGTCGGGTTGTTACATTCATGAGCTCAGTTCTTTCTCATACACGATATTTTTCCATGTTTGAAAGACCATTATGAAGAAATCAATGAAATTTAATTAGTTAAGCTTGTTCCTGTAGCCAAGATTGGCTCATAATATCTGCTTCTTCAAGGTTATCTTCTTGTGGGATGTCACGACCCAAAACCTATAACAACACTGTCGTTAGGAAATACCACAAGTGAACCTCTAATTTAAATATCCCTTTTTAACTTTTAAAAACAAAAGTTTTCTTTTAAAATACCAAAATAAGTAAGATCTCATACGACCGTACATACTTCTTTCTAAAAATATCACGTGTGAGAAATACATAAACCATCATAATAGTAATAATAAGTACAATAGTATTTAAACGCTAGAAGCCCCCAAAACCCGGTGCCACAAGTGCATGAGAAATCTAAAGAATATACAAAACGTTTACTACTACTGTATGAAAAATAATAGAAAAATATCGTAAATAAGGTAGAGGGAGACTCTGGTGCTGCAGATCGAAGCAAGGCAAGCAACACACCACTAAGTCTCCGTGGAAGTGCGGCTACGCGCCCGTGTGACCACTGGTAGAATTTGTCTCAGTACCTGCACATTCAGTGCAGAAGTGTAGCGTGAGTACGTTAAACAATGCGTACCCAGTAACTATCTAGTCTAACTTCGAAGAAGTAGTGATGAGGGGTCGACTTGACACATACTAGTAGTCAAACAGTAATAGAAGTACATAAAGTAGATATGGATGATGTACAACAAGTAGCAATAAAACAGATAAAAACATTTATAGTAATTCCTAACATGAATCTATATCAAATCATTAAACATGTCATAATAGGCCTTGAAGGCTCTAACTTATTTGTTACCAAACCAAATCCAGTCTCAAGTATTAAGCACGAATCTGTCGATGCGAATAGCCCGATCCCATAGGGATAGTGATATTCAGTATTGACGAGGCGAACGTCTCGATACCATAAGAATAGTGTTACCATACTACCGAGGCGAGTGACCCGATTCCATAAGAATAGTGTTACCATACTGCCGAGGCGAGCATCCCGATCCCATAAGAGTAATTTAAAAATACTAGCGAGGAGAACGACCCGATCCCATAAGAGTAGAGAAATTTACCTCGCTCGCGAAGTAAATGCTAGTCGAGAAGACATAGATCCATATTTCATCAAATATTTCCCAATTTTCCAAAGTAAGAGGCTAAATTAGTTTCTTTATTACGATCCTCAATCTTAGTCATAATCAAGGAAATCAATACACATGATAAATACAAATAGCACAACTAAGGCATGATGTGAATATAAGTGTACCCGAACATAACATAAATATAGCTACGTACGGACTCTCATCACCCCGTGCGTATGTAGCTCCCCACAACAAGTAGCAAAATTAATACACCTACGGGGATAAAATTCCTTCCTACAAGATTAGGCAAGAGACGTACCTCGCTTCCAAGTCTTCAATCCGGTTCTTTACCCATACTAGAAGTCCTCAAACGAAGCAGAGAACTTCGAAACTAATTAAAAGTCGAGTAAATAAATAAATACATGCTCAAAAGTTCATAATTTAACTATTAAACTAATTTTCATACCAAATCTGGAAAGTGCATAGAAATCACCCCCAGGCCCACGTGCCCAGATTCAAAAAAAATTTGAAGATAAATGTTAGCCATGACCTCACGAACTCAAATATATAATTTGTTTCAAATTCCATAATCAATTTCGTAGTGAAATCTCATTTTTACCAAACCTTGGTTCCAACTAAAATCCTACAAAATTTCCCCTAATTTCATGCTAAATCTACCCACAATCCGTGTAATTAAATCAAGAATTTATTGGGATCACTTACCACGTGATGTTGATGAAAATCCCCCAAAATATTCTCTCAAATTTTTCCAAGACCAAGTGGAAAATGAGAGAAAAAAGACTATGTCCCGTAATAAATTCAGTCACTACCAAAAATGCTCTTCGCGTGTGGGACCTGGTTATCGCGTTGGGGTTAAATCACTGCCCAACTTTCCGCGTTCGCGATCCCCAGGTCACGTTCGCGTAGGAAAAAATCCTCATTTCCCACATCCTCTATTTCCTCTTCGCGATCACGATTGGGCCTCTACATTCGCAAAGCACTGCCAGGTCCACTTACGTGATCGCGGACCCTTCTTCACGTTCGCGAAGAGCAATCAGCTGCCCGTCAAAAATCCCTTCTTCGAGATCGTGGGACTATATTTTCGATTGCAAAGCACACCAGTACACCAACAGTTTTCAGCTAAGTTCTCACATGCTCCGGGTATTCTGAAACATACCCGAGCCACTTGGGGCCACGTTCAAATGTGACAACAAGTCCATAAATATATTTTGGCTTCCCATAAATATATAGTGGACTTACTCGAAACCTCAGAACACATAAAACAACACCGAAATAAAGAATCGCACCTCAAAACCTCATTAATTAACTTCTAATCTTCAAACTCATTTCAGCCAACTACGAACGCGTCGAAACATACTTAGACAACTCGGAATGATTCCAAATTTTACGCATAAGTCATAAAACATAATACAAACCTATTCGAAGGCTCAAAATCCTAAACAGACACCAATAACACCAAAATCCACCTCAAATCAAACTTAGGAAATTCTAAAACCTTCAAAATGCCAACTTTCAACAATAAACGTTGAATGCTCCCGGCCCATCCGAAACTCAATCTGAACATACGCCTTAGTCCAAACTCATCGTACGTACCTATTGGAACCTTCAAATCTCGATTACGAGGTCAATTAAAAATTATTGACTCAAGTAAAACTTGGACATGTTAGGCAACTATTATGGAACTAAGTGTTCTGAATTTAATCTGAACCCTTCCAAAGCCAAATCAACCATCCCCTCATGTCATAAAACAATTAAAGCACATAAGAGAAGTCTTAAATAGGGAAACGAGGATCTATAAACTAAAACGACCGATCGGGTCATTACATTCTCCACCTCTTAAACAATTGTTCGTCCTCGAACGGGTCTAGAATCATACCTGGAGTGCTGTATAAGTGTAGATATCTGTTCCGCTACCTCCATGGCCTCCCAAGTTACCTCATCAACTGGTTGATCCCTCCACTGGACCTTCATCGCAAAAACCTTCTTAGATCCTCCCTATCAACAATGGCAACTGGCTCCTCCTTGTAGACCAAGCTCTCATCCAGCTGAACCGTGTCGTAATCTAACACATACGACCTATCGACATGGTAATTCTGGAGCATAGACACATGAAAGATAGGATGAACTCCCGATAGAATGGGGGAAATCATAAGCAACCTCCCCAACTTGCTTCAACACCTCAAATTGGCCAATAAATCTCGGACTCAACTTTCCCTTCTTTCCGAACCTCATGATACCTCTCATCGACGAGACCTTCAAAAGAACTTTCTCGAACACCATAAATAATAAATCACATACTTTTTGATATGCATAACTCTTCTGTTTGGATTGTGCTGTGCAAAGTTTCTCCTGAATCAACTTCACCTTATCCAAGGTATCCTTTACCAAATCACTACCATATAACCTAGCCTCAACACAAACCAACCGATGAAGGAACGACATCGTTGACCATATAAAGCTTCAAATGGATCCAACCATACTGTGTAAACCTTATGTGTATTTGATTTAATGCTTGTTTATGATTGGGTGTTGAATATTTAACTTATTTTATGCTTTAATTTTAAAATTAATGGTTCCAAATATTGATTCATGCCTTTTGACTTAGTCTCTACTTGAGAAAGAGGGACCTTGTCTAAGATAACTTTGCTAACAAGGAATTGGGTTAACTGAGAGATCCAGTAGCCTAATTAAAGGATTCGAACTAGAGATAGTAAGAACCCGACTTGAGACCAACGATTTTTTTTTATACACATTTGGGATTGAGAAAGCCAAATTGGGTAAAACCACTCTTTGATTAAGAGGTATTGAGTGAGTAATGTAGAGTAGAGTTGAGAGCTAATACACCCCAATAAAAAAAAAGTATCAACGCCTCTATCACATTAGGAGAACACCTAGTTTATGGTCACATCCCTAGGCTTTTTTCTTATTTGGAAAAATACCAAAAACATTCATTCATTTCTAGTTTATTTTTCTTAGCTCACAATTATTAGAGTAATAGTAGAACTAGAAATCACAACTTTATTGTGGAAGTACAAATTTAGGTAGTCCATTCACTCTCATAAAGTGTATACTCCTAACACCCCTTATAACTCCATGTGGAGTCGACCTCAACTCATAGTTGGGTAATTTATATTGCATACAACCGTATCATATCTCTTATCAAGGTGTGTTGTGGACCTCACCAATTTTTAGCGCCGTTGCCGAGGAGTCAAAAAAGTGCTAGCTATATATTTAGGTTTGTTTATGGAATATCTTCTTTTCCTTTCGTGTTACTAACTTGTGTGAAACAATTTTAAGGTACAACCATGGCGGCAAACAATGATCTTGGAAATATGCCTTTGGGGGATGTGGATGTCGAGGATGAGCAAGTTGAGGAGGTACCTCTTTAACCTCAAGCCAATAGAAGAGACCGGGTACCTTACAAAAATGTGCCCATTTCACTCCTACCTCCACCACGAGCAGCTCCACACCAAATATTACCAAATGAAGGATATGCTAGTGCAATAGTCCCTCCCCGTATTGGGGCGGGAAACTTCCAAATTACCAATGTGATGCTCACTTTTCTTGAGCAACGTGGTTTCTTCACCGGTGCTCCAACTTAAAATGCGTAAAACATTTGAAGGGATTTGTGGACACTTGTTGGGGGAGAAAACAAACAAATGTCTCAGTGGATGCATTGAGGCTAAAGCTTTTTCCCTTTTCTCCAAGGGGGAAAGCTTTAGATTGGTTGGAACAATAATCAAACCATTCCATTCACACTTGGGATGAGTTGGCGGAATAGTTTATTTCTATGTTCTTCTCTCTCGGGCACATGGCCACACTCCGAGATGAGATCTTAGCATTCAAGCAAGAGCCGAATGAACCAGTACACAAGATATGTGAAGGCTATAGGACAATGGTTAAGGAATGTCCCGACAACGATATGACAAAGAACATGATTTAACAAGCTTTTTATTATGGGATTAACACAACCAACCAATGTGTAGTGAATCAACTTGCCGGTGGGAACTTCATGAATATTCCTAATGCAGAGGCGTGCGAGATTTTGGATGAAACGGAAGAAATGTCATCGGATTGGAAATCTCGGGCCAATGTTCCACAAGATGATCCAAACATGATCCACCTTCACAAATATTTGCAAGACCATAAGCCATTTCCGAAATGAAAACAACCATGACTCAACTAGCAAAGGCCCAATTAAATCAATTGCAAAATCCCAAGAAAGTCAATGCCATGGAAGGAGTGAACATGGTGGTAAAAATACGAGGGCTAAGGGTCCAAAAGTGCAAAATCGAGGGGAGAACTATGTGCAAGAAGATGGTATTTTTGAGCAAGATGATTCCTATTATGAACAAGAAGAGGAGGTGAAATATGTGACCAATTTTCTAGGGCAAAGAAAAAAATTTCAAGGCGCAAACCAACAACAATGGAAACCTCAAAACAATCAAGGCAATTGGAATTCTAACAATCAATAAATTTGGAGTGGTGGAAATAATCCACGGAATTGGCATAACANAGGAATTTGGGGGGGGGGGGAGGGGTAACGATCAAGGCGGATGGAAAACCAATCAAGGAAACCGAGGGTCGATTTTTCAAAGGCCTCTGATGTACCAACAACCGAGAAACCCGCCTCCTTATCCGTCCCATGGTTCAAGTTCTTCAAATAATGAGATGGGGAGAATTGTTCAAGCAAATGATAGAAAAGAATGCCGATTCGAATGCCCAACTTGCCTCACACAACACATCAATCCGTAACTTAGAAGTTCCAATGGGGAAAATCTCTCAAGCATTTAATTATCATCCTAAGGGGGCACTATGAAGTGACACGGTGGAAATAACACGGGACATGCCATGGACGTTACCACAAGAAGTGAAAGATGTGAGAATGCACCCACCTCAAGTCAAAGGCAACTTATTGATGATGATCAAGTGGTGCAAGAAGAGGAAACACCGAATAGTGTGGTGTACGCTAATGAGGAAGTTCAGATTGACATTGATGATAGTGTGGAAGAGACTCAAGAGGAAGTGAACCCGTATAGGGATCACATTATTGACATACCAGAGCTGGTAGTGCAAAAGGCTAAGGCACCATTGCCTAAAACTCCACCTCCATACTCTCAAAGAGTTTCCAAGAAAAATGGTGAGAATCAATTCAAGAAGTTCATTAAAATGATGAAGAGTCTCTCAATCAATGTGCCATTAGTTAAAGCCTTGGAACAAATGCATGGTTATGCAATGTTTATGAAGGATTTTGTGACAAAGAAGAAGTCAATGGATTTTGAAACTATCAAGGTCACTCATCAAGTGAGTGCAACATTCAATGGCTCCTAAATTAGAGCATCCCAGTGCTTCCACAGTTCCTTGTACAATGCCGAGTTTGCTAAAGCTCTTTGTGATCTTGGGGAAGGTATTAATTTGATGCCCTATTCAGTTTTCAAGACGTTCGGAATTGGGCAACCAAGAGGAAGTTCAGATTGATATTGATGATAGTGTGGAAGAGACTCAAGAGGAGGTGAACCCGTCTAGGGATCACATTATTGACATACCAGAGCCGGTAGTGCAAAAGGCTAAGGCACCATTGCCTAAGCCTCCACCTCCATACTCTCAAAGAGTTTCCAAGAAAACTGGTGAGAATCAATTCAAGAACTTCATTCAAATGATGAAGAGTCTCTCAATCAATGTGCCATTAGTGAAACCCTTGGAACAAATGCTTGGTTATGCAATATTTATGAAGGATTTTGTGACAAAGAAGCGGTCAATGAATTTTGAAACTATCAAGATCACTCATCAAGTGAGTGCAACATTCAATGGATCCTAAATTAGAGGATCCCAGTGCTTTCACAATTCCTTGTACAATGCCGAGTTTTCTAAAGCTCTTTGTGATCTTAGGGCAGGTATCAATTTGATGCCCTATTCAGTTTTCAAGACGTTCAGAATTGGGAAACCAAGACTCACCTCTATGAGATTGCAAATATCCGACCGTACTATGAAGAGGCCTTTTGGTGTAATCTAAGATGTTCTGGTTTTTGTTGATAAATTTATTCTTCCCGCGGATTTTGTCATTCTAAATTGTGAAGTTGATTATGAGGCAGCGATTATTCTTGGGAGACCTTTCCTTACAATGGGAAGTCTCTTTGTGATGTTGAAGTCGGAGAACTTACATTTCGGGTCGGCGATGAAAAAGTGGCATTTCATGTGTGTAAGTCCATGCGGCAACCAAATAGCAATGAGGTGTTCTCTTTTGTGGACTTGGTGACTGATGTTATTGTTAAGAAACAAGTGTTACAATAAATGTTGGTGATATGTTGGAGGCCGTCTTGCTCCTTTGATGATGAAAATATGGATGGCTTCATGGAATGTGTGAACTCTTTGCAATGAATGGAATCGTACAACTATGCACCCTGGAAATTTTCCTTGGATCTTGAAAATAGGACAACTCCTCCTACAAAGCCTTCTATTGAAGATCCTCCTACCTTGGAGTTGAAGACATTTCCTCCACATATTCGGTATGAATTTTTTGGCCCTTTTTCTACTTTAACGGTTATTCTTTCCTCTTGTTTGACTAACGTGCAGGTAGATTCCACATTAATGGTGCTACAAAAGAGGAAGAAGGCTATTGGGGGGACATTGGCGGATATTAGGGGGATAAGCCCTGCTTTTTACATGCATAAGATCAAATTGGAGGATTGCGCAAAATCATCTATTGAACATCAAAGGAGACTCAATGAGGAAATGCAAGAAGTTATCAAAAAAGAGATTATCAAGTGGTTGGATGCCGAGGTTGTCTATCCCATGTCTGATATTTTGTGGACTTCTCCGATTTAATGTGCCCCAAAGAAAGGGCCCATGATGCTGGTCACCAATGACAAGAATAAATTGATTGCCACAAGAACGGTGACCGGTTAGAGGGCGTGTATGGAATGTTGGAAGCTCAATAAAGTCACCAAGAAGGATCACTTTCCACTTCCTTTCTTGGATCAAATGCTTAATAGATTGGACGACCGTGCTTTCTATTAATTTCTTGATGGGTATTCGGGCTACAACCAAATTATTATTGACCCGGAAGATCAAGAGAAAATAACCTTTACATGTCCCTATATTACTTTTGCTTTCAAACATATGCCAATTTGGTTTGTGCAATGCAACGACGACTTTTCAAAGGTGTATGATGTTTATCTTCACGGGCATAGTGGAGGACTTCCTTGAAGTTTCATGTATGACTTCTTGATGGTTGGAGATTCTTTTGATGATGGTCTTGCAAATTTGGATAAAGTGTTAGCTAGATGTGAAGAAACAAATTTGGTTCTTAATTGGGAGAAATGTCATTTCATGGTCGAGGAGGGCATTGTACTTGGCCACAAAATCTCAAAGAACGGAATTGAAGTTGACAAAGCAAAGATTTAGGTGATTTCTAAACTTCCACCTCCAACTTCGGTGAAGGGTGTGCAGGGTTACTTAGGCCACGCGGGTTTTTACCAGGATTTCATCAAAGATTTCTCTAAGGTGGTGAGCCCGTTGTGCAAGCTTCTTGAGAGGGATGCTCAGTATAAATTCAATGATGATTGAATTAGAGCTTTTGAATTGTTAAAGTTAAAGTTGACAACTACCCCCATCATCACTGCTCCAGATTGGAGTGTGCCTTTTAAACTCGTGTGTGATGCAAGTGACGTAGCGGTTGGGGCTATTTTGGAGCAACGCCTCAACAAAATTTTTCATCCAGACTATTATACTAGTAAGACCATGAATAGTGCCCAAGTCAAATATACCATTATGGATAAAGAGCTCTTCATCATTGTGTCTGCAATTGAGAAGTTTCGCGTGTACTTGATGGGTGCAAAAGTCATTGTCCACACGGATCATGCGGCACTTCATTATCTTATGAGAAAAAAGAGTCCAAAGCTCGGTTGATAAGATGGGTGATTTTGTTGCAAGAATTTGATATTGACATACAAGATAGAAAAGGTTTTGAAAACCAAGTGGCAGACCACTTGTCTCGTTTGGAGGAGCGGGGAGTCTTCATGATGGCCTTGAAATCAATGAATCTTTCCTCGATGAGAAACTCTATGCAATTTCAATGAAAGAGGTTCCATGGTAGATATAGCAAATTTTCTTGTGTGTGGAATCATTCAGGATGAGTTCTTTTCAAACCAAAGAAAGAAGATCAAACGGGATTTCCAAGATTATTATTGGGATGAATCATAGTGTCACGCGCCGAACCTGGGCCTGGATGTAACACAACACTCGGTGCCTGACTAAATTTGACCGAGCAAACCAAATAGTTGACTGAATCAACATGTGATATCATAACATATTAAATGCGGAAGATAAACTAACACATGCTGATATATTGAAAGTATGAATGAAATCAAAGTGTGGAAACATGAATACAAGTCTGAAACATATATGTAGTCAGCATTGCTTAACTTGGAAAGCTTGTGACTTTGTCTAACCATTACTCTAGTCTATGAAACCTCTAATGAAGTACTGGAAACACTGACTGTCTGTAAATAAAGAAAGACTATAAAGTAATGATAATGCACGGAAAAAAGTGAGGCTCACCTAATAGCTGGTACGAGAATCCTAGCAGTCTGAATCGTCAAGCTGTAAATCATTACCTGCATCGTGAGATATAGGCCCCGGGCAAAAAGGACGTCAATACATTTGAATTGCACTGGTATGTAAAGAAGTTGAAAGAAAGAACTATAAATGTTGAAACTGATGATGAGCTAATAACTGAAAATTGATAATTCATAACTGAAATAATAACTGTTGAAACTGAAACTGAAATGATAACTGATAACTGAACTAAACAAAGGAAGTAAGGATATGAATACTCCCTCTTCTGAATGATGAACAACCTGTTTAACTATGGCCTCGGGCCCAATATATATGTGCACAAGCTATGGCCTCAGGCCCAAGTATACATATACATAACTACGACCTCAGGACCAAAAATGCATAAAGCATCAACTACAGCCTCATGACCAAACATGCATAAAGCATAAACTACAGTGTCAGGCCCAAATATGCATAAAGTATATAAATTACGGCCTCAGACCCAAATACTTGTGTTCAACATTCAGGGATTTAAAATCAGGAACTGAGAATCATACTGCAAAACATGATACTGAAATACTGAATCATACTAAGTTACATAATAATTGAATACTGAATTGGACTAGATTGAGACATGTATTCTTGAACAAATTATGAAACACTGAAACTTCAACTATTTATGACATGCTGAGTAAGCTATACTGAGACTCAGGGACATCAAAACCAAGTCCATATTGAATACAAACTTAGCTCACAACGTTCAAAATAAAAGTCATAAAGTTAGAAAATAGAAGTTCTGCAACTTCTCAAGGAACTAGGCTTAACTATATTTCTGAGGCAATTCGTAACGTCGTAAAGGAAACATATTGTAGGGAGAATTATTAATATTCCCAAACATAGAGAGTTAGCCTCATATACCTTGACTCTGGTCCTTTAAGCGTATCACAATGTTTGTCGCCTCTTTCAAGATGAACCAATATTAGCACTAATTCTCATGTTTTAGTCACTTAGGAATTCTATGAAACACCCTTTGGGCGTAGAGCCTCACCCTTATTAATTGGTCTTTTCTTCACCAAGTTCTCATTCTACTACTTCTAGGTTATTCTACAGTCCCAAATAGATGTAACTAACACCATTTCTCATTACCCAAATGTTTACAACAATGATAAGTCAACAATTAAAAACCCTAGCATATTTCTTATGGTTATTTTCAAACCATTTACTATTCTCCCAAAAACTCATCAATTCATAGTTATAAATGATTAGGGAGTAGAAGCATTACCTTTTCAAAGTTCACTTCTCTTGAATTCGAGTTCTAGGGTTTCCTTTCTCAATAATGGTGACTCGATTGAATATCTAATGAGTGGAAGGATTTAACCTTGTTAATAAGGTGTTGGATAATTGAAATTAAGTTAGAATCATTGTTAGAACATACCTTGGATGATGGAGGGACCTTAGAGAAGTTTGGTTCTTGAGAGCTTCCCTTTTTAGAGTAGGTTTTCGTGTATGGGGTATGGGGGAACGAGGTAAGGCTTTTAAATAAGTGAACATCCCAAAATTGAGGAGGAAATAAAAATATCTCCGATAAACATCGTTGGCGCGAGGCATTATCTGGGGCACAAAAATAACTGTGCAAGGTGCCATCAGAGGCGCCAAAATTACAGTGCCTTGCACTGTCTGAGGCGCTGAGGATGATGCCCTAGACAATGGCTTGCACTGTCTGGGGCACTTAGGTTATATTACCTTCCACTGTCAGGGGAGCTGATGTTGCAGTGCCTTGAACCGTCAGGGGCTATAAGACCTACCTCCCATAAACTTAGTCGTTTTAATCAAATTTTATGCACCTCACTATCGGTCTTAATTCCAAAACAACGATTTCCACCCATACTCATCCTGATAGGAATTCACATGGTATAAGTCACATTAATACTCATTTAATGCATCCACAACTAATTCAGATTTACAGAGTGTGACATATACCTTTTTTGGATTTGTACGGATGGGGTGATTAGTTTATGTTTACCGGAAGAAGAGCAATGTGAAAGTCTTGGGGCTTGTCATTCTTCGCCACATGGTGGTCATCATGGTGGTGCAAGAACCGCGGCCAAAGTTATTAGTTGCGGATTCTATTGGACTACTCTTTACAAGGATGCAAGTGAGTTAGTGAAAAGATGTGATGAATGCCAACGGGCTGGTGGAATCTCAAAGATGAATGAAATGCCTCTCATAACCATTTTGGAGATTGATATTTTTTATGTGTAGGGAATTAACTTCATGAGCCATTTTGTGAGCTCTTGTGGAAATACCTACATCTTGGTCGCGGTTGATTATGTGTCCAAATGGGTTGAGGTTGTTGCTTTACCTAACAATGAGGCGAGTAGTGTGGTGGCTTTCTTAAAGAAGAATATTTTCACAAGGTTTAGTATTCCACGTGCAATTATAAGATATAGGGGGGGTCACATTTTTACAACAAGTCTTTTGACACTTTACTTAGCAAGTATGGTGTCACACACAAAGTCACGACTCCCTATCATCCACAAGCTAGTGAGAAAGTGGAAGTGCCAACCTGGAGATAAAGAGTATTTTTTCCAAAACGGTGAATGTCAATCAGACGGATTGGTCCAAGAAGCTTGATGATTCATTATGGGCTTGTCGGGCGGCTTATAAAACACCTATCGGGATGTCGCCATACAGGTTGGTGTTCGGGAAAGCTTGTCATCTTCCGGCGGAACTAGAGCACAAGGCCGTGTTGGCTCTAAAGAAGTTAAATCTTGATTGGGATGTAGCTGATAATTTGAGGGTTACACACTTCAATGAATTGGATGGGTTCTGGTACCATGCTTATGAAATTTCATCCTTGTACAAAGAAAAGATATATTATCTTCACGACAAATACATTTGGAACAGAGAGTTCAAGGTGGGGGATCTTGTATTGTTGTTTAACTCAAGACAGAGGATGTTTCCTGGGAAGCTAAAATCTAAATGGAATTGTCCTTTTGAAATTGTGGGTGTGACACATTTTGGTGCATTAGACTTGAAGAACAAAAACAATGAAGTATTCCGAGTGAATGGTCACCGGGTGAAGCACTGCATGGGAAAATTTGGAGATAGCCACATCGTGGCGGTCATTTATTTCACTTGAGGGTACTCTGCATCGTGCCGCGAGGTTAGATCAGGTGCTTCTTGGGAGGCAACCCATGTTTCTTTTACTTTTTCTTTTTTAGTTAGGTGTTACTCTTGTTCTATCTTGATTTGAAGTGTGCTACAGGGCTGAGTGTGTCTTACAGGAATTGTGAACGAAAATATGGCTAATTGTTCTAAGGAATGCGGATCATAGTTGATTTGTACGGACCGCACATTTTTGGTGCTATAGCAAAAGAGTATCGCGGCCGCACAATTAATTTCTGGACAGCACAATCGAGATGATGAAAATACCAACTCTCTAAAGTTTTAGCATGTTAGTAAGGAGTTCGATCTGCGACCGCACTTGAAATCGTGCGGACCTCAGATGGTAAGATGAGATGAGGCTCCCCAAGTAACAGAGTGCGGACCGTACATGAAAATCTGTAGTCACACTCTACCTTCTTCCCCTTAGGAAACAACTGGTATAAATAGATGAACATGGCCCATTATACACTTTTCACTCTCTGAACTAAAAAAATGTGCTCTGTTGAATTTTTCTGGAAATTTCTATCTGTCAACACACATAGACAACTTGATCATTTACTCATTACACTCAATCATCTGGTATGCTTCAATTTCATGTTAATATTTTTTTAATTTTAGTTTAATATGTATATTTTTAGTTCTTTTTAGGAGATTTGTTATTAGAATTCAATTGTGTATCCATGTTGGGTAAAATATGTACTAGGTTAACTGAATACATAACAGGGACTGGGTTAGTACAATTTCATGTTTCTATAATGTTGTCATGTCAAATTGTGCATGAAATTGAAAAACCTAGATACAAAAGTTTGATCTATACATAAAAATTTTGAAATCCTCGGTGACACTTGAACTTGTGGAGTCCGCAGATGTTGAATATAGGGAAACTTAGTTAACAAGGGATCTGCGGCCGCAAGTTAAAATGTGCTGACCGTAGAAATCCTATTGCGGTCGCAATATAGCCAATTCTTTATCATCAAAGAGTTGGCGTTTTTGGGCTTCATAGGTGCGGCCGCAAGTTTAAATGTGCGGTCCGCATAAATCATGCTGCGGTCGCAAGTTTAAATGTGCAAACCGCATATATCCTGTTGCGGCTGCACATCAGCCAATTATCTGTCATCAGAGAGTTGGCAATTTTGGGCTTTAGAGGTGCGGCTGCAAGTCATATTGTGCAGACCGCACTTCACTTCTGCGGTTGCAAAACAAAAATGTGCAGTCTGCAAGTACCCATCTGGAGCTACAAATGAAATTGTGCGGACCGCAGATCACTGTCCCTGCAAGCATGATCTTACTGTGCACCCTCGTTGTGTCCTACGGTTTATCCTTTACTTGCATGACTCTTGTGCATGTTTGAACATTGAATAACAACTAACGATCACCTTTACTTGATATAGAAGACGAGACGACACTTTGAAAGGGAGAGGTGAATCTTTTCAGGGATGAGGGAAGAGTAAATTAACCCTTGGCCAAACAAAGACAATAAGAAAGAAACCAACAGTTGGGAAAGGGAGAGGTGCTGACCTCTCCTGAGACCAGCTCATATGTCCCATCTAGAGAAGTGTCAGAGGGAAACTAAGCCTTTGTTCAGGAGGAGTCATACATACAGTCGAGGCCGCAAGGGAGATACCAACTCAGGGATGAGCTATCCTCATCTCATAGCACTTCCGGGTGATCGGAGAGTGCTAGTCGGGCTTCTAAGCCATCAGTTACCCTAGTTCCCGAGGTACAGGATACACTAGTTCATGATATCCCCAATGATGGCAGAGGTGGATATGCTACAATTGTCGGCCTTGAAAGATCAAAGAAGAAAGAGGTTTGGGAGGACCGTTTCATCAACCTGGCCGCCTTCACCAGCTTCCGTGTGTGGTGGCCAGTGAGGTTGCTAACTCTTGTCCGACGGTTCCTGTTGAAGGATTTGGAGAGGTACAACCCAATCGTTTTGAGACAGTTCAAGGAACGCAAGGGGTGGATCTGGTTCATCTAGAGTGTAGTGATGCCAAAAAGTACCTAGTTCGTGAATTCTATGCTAATGTGGCTATATAAAAAAAGGGACAAAGGTCACCAAAGTACGTAACCTCAAGGTGAGGTTTGATCAGCATACACTCAACACGTACTTGGGCTTCGAGGATGTTGAACCAAAAGGCTTATCTCTCACGCAATCTCTCCACTACAGTTGTATATACGCTCGATCCTCCGAGCTATATCCACAACATGATGAAAGAGAGTCCCCATCTTTGCCTCAGGGGCCATAGAAACCTAGATCTCTAGGTACAAACCTGCAATTTACCTCCGGACCTCTCTATGTCTATAGGGAGTATAACAGCTGCATGGCGAGACAAGTCAGTGAATCTCGCCTCAAAGTCAGTTACAGATATATGACCCTGACCGACTCGGTCAAACTGTGTCACGACCCCAGTTCGCCCTCCGTGAACATGTCGTGATGGCACCTAGTCCCTATAACTATGTAAGTCTAACAATGCGGAAAAACAACGTAACTTGCGGAATAATTAATTAAAACTGAACAACTAAAGAAAGTCTGTATATAAATGCCGCTCGGCATATATAACCCAATAACGCGGAATTCTACAATATCACCCCAAAACCCAGAAACTCGCGGCAAACATAGGCTAACAGAAATGTACTACACTGCTCTAACTCCAGAATGTCTAAACAACTGTAAGGAAGGAAAGATTTCCACTAAAGCTGGATTAAGATAGAGAGTCCCGGTCTGCGGACGCGGCAGATGTACCTCGAAGTGTCTGCTAGATCTCTCCACCTCGGGGATAATGCGTCTGGGTAGAGGTACCTGGATCTGCACATGAAAAACATGCGTAGAAGGGGCATGAGTACACCACAGAGGTACTCGGTAAGTCCCAAGCCTAACCTCGGTCGGGTAGTGACGAGGAAGGTCAGGTCCCTACTGAGGTTAAACAATATAATAGGAATTTACAGTATGAAAACAGGCAGTAATATTCAGTACAACAGTGAAACAAGACAGGTTAAACAAGGCAATAACCCGAAAACATAAAGAGCGGAGTAAACACGGAATATGTATAGCTCAATAACAATGGTAACAATGAGGATCTCCCAGGATACCGTCCTGTAGTCCTTTTCTCAACTGTCCAGTGGATCTCCCAGGATACCGTCCCGTAGTCCAACTATCAATGTGCAGGGGGATCTATCGGGAAATAGAACACGCAGTACCAAAGTAAATATGCAGGGGGATCTATCTGGAATCTAACCTGCAGTCCCAAAGTAAACAAACAAGGGGGGGGGGGAGCTACCGGAATCCCACATCCGGTGTCCCAATGTAAATACGCAGCCACAACAAGAAGATATTGAGAAATAGAGTGCAAAAATACAAGGCAACAAGTAGTTCTAGCCTAACATGCTTCACATAGTACAATTAAAGCAACTAAATACTTAAAGTAAAACCGGATTTTCAACAATTAGCATAAGTACGCGCTCGTCACCTCACGTACGAGGCATTCAATTACCAAATATCACATCCTAAGGGGAAAGGTTCCCCCACACAAGGTTAGACAATTTACTTACCTCGAATCGGCTCAAAATCAACTCGAAACCACACTTTTGCCACGATTATCTGACTCCAATTGGCCCAAATCTATTCAAAACTGTATAAGACCCCGAACCAGTAGGCAACACCAAGAATGGGGTTGTAGTCAAAGTTGTCTTGAGCTTCTGAAAGCTCGCGTCACACTCCTCTGTCCACTGAAATAGAGCACCATTCTGGGTCAATCTAGTCATAGGGGCTGCAATCGATGAAAATCCCTCCACAAAACGACGGTAGTACCCTGCCAAGCGAAGGAAACTGCGAATCTCTATAACTGAGGACGGCCTGGTCCCACTCTGCATAACCTCTACCTTCTTCAGATCCACCCGAATGCCCTCACTCGATACTACGTGGCCTAAGAATGCCACAGAACTCAACCAAAACTCACATTTTGAGAACTTTGCATACAACTTCTTCTCTCTCAGGGTCTAAAGCACTGTCCTCAGGTGCTGCTCATAATCTTCCTGACTCCGGGAGTAAACAAGAATATCATCTATGAAAACAATGATGAATGAGTTGAGATATGGCCTGAACACACTGTGTATCAAATGCATAAATGCTGCTGAGGCATTTGTTAGCCCAAATGACATAACTAGAAACTCGTAATGTCCATACCGAGTCCTGAAGGCACTCTTCGGGATATCCGGCTCCCGAATCTTCAACTGATGGTAACCTGAGCGCAAATCAATCTTAGAAAATACCTGTGCGCCCTGAAGCTGGTCAAATAGATCATCAATACGAGGCAAGGGATAACGGTTCTTCACGGTAACCCTGTTCAACTGGCAATAATCGATCCACATACGCATAAAACCATCCTTTTTCTTTACAAACAAGACAGGAGCACCCCAAGGTGAAACACTGGGTCGAATAAAACCCTTATCAAGCAATTCTTGTAACTGATCCTTCAACTCAGGAGGAGCCATACGGTACGAAGTAATGGAAATGGGCTGAGTGCCCAGCAACAAATAAATGCCAAAATCAATGTCTCTATCGGGCGGCATGCCCGGAAGATCAGCTGGAAACGCATCGGGATAATCTCGTACCACTGGAACTGAATCAACGAAAGGGGTATCAACACTGACATCTCTCAGATAAGCTAAATACGTGGCACACTCCTTCTCAACCATACGCTGAGCTTTAAGGAAAGAGATAACTCTACTGGGAGTGTGATCTAAGGTACCACTCCACTCAACACGCAGAATACCTGACATAGCGAGCGTCATGGTCTTGGCGTGACAATCAAGAATAGCATAATGAGGCGACAACCAGTCCATGCCCAAGATAATATCAAAATCCATCAGAATTCTCCCGTTAAGCATCCGAAACAACCCCGAGGCCCCCGGAGCTCAACCAAACCTACCAACCTACCCTAATACCTTATTCGAACTAGGTCGAGCCTTAAAAACACGTCTCATAACATCAAAATCATCGATTATGCATAGGTTCAAGCCTAGGATCTTAGGAAAATTCTAGAATTCACATCCGACGCGAAAACACGTCTAAATTCATCCGAATGACCTTAAATTTTGCACACACATCCCAAATGACATGACGAAACTTTTGCAACTTCCAGAATTCCATTCCGACCCTCGGATTAAAAACTCACTAACAAACTGGAAACTTCAAAAATTCAAGTTTCGGCATTTCAAGCCTAAATGAGCTAAGGACTTCCAAAATGCATTCCGAACACGCTCCCAACCCCGAAATCACCTAACGGAGCTAACAGAACCATCAGATTTCCATTCCGAGGCCGTCTTCACATTGTTCCGACTACGGGAAACTTTCCAATACCTAAGCTCTCATTTACGGACTAAGTGTCCCAAAAATCTCCGGAACTCAAAACCGAATGTCCCGGCAATTCAATTTAGCAGAATAGACTTGGGGAAAATAGTTAATTGGGGATTGAGCCATAAATTCTTATAACGACCAGCCGGGTCGTTACATCCTCCCCCTCTTAAGAAAATTGTTCGTCCTCGAACGAGCATAGAAACATACCTGAAGCTGGGAAAAGGTGAGGGTACTGACTTCGCATATCTTGCTCGGTCTCCCAAGTCGCCTCCTCGACTGGCCGACCCCTCCACTGAACCTTTACTGGTGCAATATCCTTTGACCTGATCTTTCTGAAATGCCTTTCCAATATAGCTACAGGCTCCTCAACATATGATAGATCTTTGTCCAATCGGACTGAGCTAAAATCCAAGACATGAGACGGGTCACCGTGATATCTCTAGAGCATCGAAACATGAAATACCATATGAACTCCTGGCAAGTTGGGAGGTACGTCAAGCTCATAAGAAACCTCCCAAAAACGCCTCAATATCTCAAAAGGGCCAATAAATCTCGGACTCAACTTCCCTTTCTTCCCAAATCTCATAACGCCCTTCATAAGCGAAACCCGAAGCAGAACCCGCTCTCCGACCATATATGAAACATCACGAACCTTCCGATCCGCGTAACTCTTCTGTCTGGACTGGGTTGTACGGAGTTTATCCTGAATCACGTTGACCTTCTCCAATGCATCCTGAACCAACTTTGTGCCCAATAGCCTGGCCTTACCCGGCTCAAACCAACCCATCAGAGATCTGCACCTCCTACCATATAAAGCCTCATACGGCGCCATCTGAATGCTGGACTGATAACTGTTGTTGTAAGAAAACTCCACCAATGGAAAGAACTGATCCTGACCCTCCAAACTCAATCACTCACGCACGGAGTATATCCTCAAGAATCTGAATAGTGCACGCGGACTGTCCGTCCGTCTGGGGGTGAAATGTTATGCTCAACTCCACCCTGGTACCTAACTCCTGCTGAATGGCTCTCCAGAACCGTGAAGTGAACCGAGTACCTCTGTCTAAAATAATAGAAACTGGAATACCATGCAGACGAACGATTATAAATCTCCGTCAACCGCTCTGATAAATAAGTAGTCAGTATCGGAATGAAATGGGCTGATTTGGTCAGCCGATACACAATCACCCAAATAGCATCATGCTTTCTCAAAGTCCAAGGAAGTCCAACCACAACACCCATGGTGATCCGCTCCCACTTCCACTCTGCAAGCTCAATCTGCTGAAGTAACCCTCCCGGTCTCTGATGCTCACATTTGACCTGCTGACAGTTGAGACACTTGGCTACAAACTCTGGTATATCCTTCTTCATTCTTCTCCACCAATAGTTCTGTCTCAGATCCTGGTACATTTTCGTTGTACCCGGATGGATGGAATACCGCGAACTATGGGCCTCCTCAAGAATCAACTCCCGAAGACCATCTACGTTGGGCACACAGATGCAGCCCTGCATCTTCATCACCCTATCCTCTCCTATAGTCACATCCCTGGCATCACCCCGCCGGAATCTATCCTGGAGAACTAAAAGGTGGGGATCATCATATTGGCGCTCTCTGATACGATCATGGAGGGAAGATCGAGCAACCACACAAGCTAATACCCGGCAAGGCTCAGAAAGATCCAGTCTCACGAACTGACTGTCTAAGGACTGAACATCTAAGACTAGAGGCCTCTCAGCTGCATGAAGGTATGCCAAACTCCCCAAACACTCCGCCCGGCGACTCAAGGCGTCGGCCACCACATTGGCCTTCCCCGGGTGGTATAATATCGTGATGTCATAGTCCTTTAGCAACTCTAACCATCTATGCTAGCGCAAATTTAGATCTTTCTGCCTGAATATGTGCTACAAACTCCGGTGGTCAGTATAAATCTCACAAGGCACACCGTACAAATAATGACGCCAGATCTTCAAGGCATGAACAATGGCAGCTAACTCAAGGTCATGGATAGGGTAATTCTTCTCATGCATCTTCAACTGTCTAGACGCGTAGGCAATCACCCTACCGTCCTGCATCGACAACGCTCCAAGGCAGACTCGCGAGGCATCACAATAAACTGTATAAGACCCCGAACCAGTAGGCAATACCAAGAATGGGGTTGTAGTCAAAGCTGTCTTGAGCTTCTGAAAGCTCGCCTCACACTCCTCTGTCCACTGAAATGGAGCACCATTCTGGGTCAATCTAGTCATAGGGGATGCAATCGATGAAAATACCTCCACAAAACGACGGTAGTAGCCCGCCAAGCCAAGGAAACTGCGAATCTCTGTAACTGAGGACGGCCTGGTCCAACTCTGCATGACCTCTACCTTCTTCAGATCCACCCGAATTCCCTCACTCGATACTACGTGGCCTAATAATGCCACAGAACTCAACCAAAACTCACATTTTGAGAACTTTGCATACAACTTCTTCTCTTACGATCTAAAGCACTGTCCTCAGGTGCTGCTCATAATCTTCCTGACTCCGGGAGTAAACAAGAATATCATCTATGAAAACAATGATGAATGATTTGAGATATGGCCTGAAAACACTGTGCATCAAATGCATAAATGCTGCTGGGGGATTAGTCAGCCCAAATGACATAACTAGAAACTCGTAATGGCCATACCGAGTCCTGAAGGCAGTCTTCGGGATATCCGTCTCCTGAATCTTCAACTGATGGTAACCTGAGCGCAAATCAATCTTAGAAAATACTTGTGCGCCCTGAAGCTTGTCAAATAGATCATCAATACGAGGCAAGGGATAACGGTTCTTCACGGTAAACCTGTTCAACTGGCAATAATCGATACACATGCGCATAAAATCATCATTTTTCTTTACAAACAAGACAGGAGCACCCCAAGGTGAAACACTGGGTCGAATAAAACCCTTATCAAGAAATTCTTGTAACTGATCCTTCAACTCCTTCAACTCAGGAGGAGCCATACGGTACGGAGTAATGGAAATGGGCTGAGTGCCCAGCAACAAATCAATGCCAAAATCAATGTCTCTATCGGGCGGCATGCCCGGAAGATCAGCTGGAAACGCATCGGGATAATCTCATACCACTGGAACTGAATCAACAAAAGGGGTATCAACACTGACATCTCTCATATAAGCTAAATACGCGGCACACTCCTTCTCAACGATACAGTGAGCTTTAAGGAAAGAGATAACTCTACTGGGAGTATGATCTAAGGTACCACTCCACTCAATACGCGGAATACCTGGCATAGCCTGCGTCATGGTCTTGGCGTGACAATCAAGAATAGCATAATGAGGAGACAACCAGTCCATGCCCAAGATAATATCAAAATCCCTAACCTCCACCCTTAGCTGGCTGTGAAGATGGGATGGCAGCTGGAGCTGTGATGATGGCCTGAGAACTCTACTGAGCACGCTGTGGCTGAAAAGTCTGTGAAGATGCACCTCTACCAAGTCTGGGGCAGTCCCTAACCATATGGCTTGTATCACCATACTCGAAACAAGCTCTGGGAGGACGTAATGGGTGTGACTGTCTAGGTCCAGGTGTGCCAGACTGACCTCTGAAAGCACCCCGCGCAGGAGGTGTGCTAGAAACTGGAGTTGCGTAGTAAGGCTCCTGAGGCCTTGGTGGAGTTGGGGTATCGCTGGCTGCTGGAAGAGCTGAATGAAAGGTGCGGCCCATATAACCCCTACCATGTCGACCTGTTGCTGGGGTACGGGCACCAAATTAGTGTCCCGACTCTCGAGACCTCTTAGCCTCTCCCTCATCTCGCTCCCTAGCGAGCATACCCTCGATCCTCCTAGCAATGCTCACTACCTGCTGATAAGGAATGTCCATCTCCAACTCTCGAGCCATGCTAGAACTGATGGGTGGGATAAGACCCTCAATGAACCGGTGAACCATTTCGCGGATAGTAGCAACCAAAGTCGGTGCATGCCTAGCCAATATGGTGTAACAGATAGCATACTCTGAAACTGTCATAGAACCCTAGCGCAAATGCTCAAACTCTGCGCACCATGCGTCCTGAGGCTCTGAGGAACAAACTCTCTCAGGAACATATCTGAGAACTGGGTCCAGGTCAGTCAAGCAGCCTCGTCTGGACTATCTAACTCATAAGTGCGCCACCAATCATAGGCGGCCCCGCGAAGCTAAAAGGTAGTAAGGAAAACCCCACTAGATCCGGCTATACCCATAGTGCGAAGAATACGGTGAAACTCCTATAGAAACTCCAAGGAATCGTCTGATGCTAGTCCACTGAATACCGGAGGATCATACTTATCGAACCTCTCAAGTCTCCGCTGCTCGTCCTCTGAAGCAGCTGACCCATCCGCGAGCTGAACTGGCACTACAGGCGACACATGAATGATCTCTAGGACCTGCTCCACATGCACTCGCTGCTCAGGAGTGCGGGCGGCGGGAGTTTGTGCTCCTCCCCCGGGCTGGGATGTGGCTGCAGCGAGGAGAAACAACCCTGCCTGAGCCAGAGTGGTGTACATAGACATGAACTGAGCTAACGTCTCCTGAAAGGACGGAGTAGTAGTGGCAGTAGGTGTGTCAGGTGCCTGGACTTCGGCTGGATCTGCTGGTGGTACCTCGGCGGCAGCTCGCGCAGGTGCTCTCGCTGCACCACGTGCGCGTCTTTGGCCTCTACCTCGGCCCCGGCCTCTGACGGTTGCAGTAGAGGGCGCGGGTGCTTGATCATCCCGAGTAGCACGTGTCCTCACCATCTGTGAGAAAATAAAATACAGAGGTTTAGAATTGATGTCAAAAAAAAATATCGCACGACAAGAAAATCAAATGAAGTAAAGATTTTTCCTAAACAGTTACATATCCCCTCGTAGATAAGTACAGACGTCTCTGTACCTATCAGCGAGACTCTAATAAACCGGCCTGTGTTTCGTAACTCCTATGAACCTAGAGCTTTGATACCAACTTGTCATGACCCCAGTTCGCCCTCCGTAAACATGTCGTGATGGAACCTAGTCCCTATAACTAGGTAAGCCAAACAATGCGGAAAAACAACGTAACTTGCGGAATAATTAATTAAAACTGAACAACTAAAGAAAGTCTGTATATAAATGTCATTCGACATATATAACCCAATAACGCCGAAGTCTACAATATCACCCCAAAACCCGGAAACTCGCGAGAAACACAGGCTAACAAAAATGTAATACACTGCTCTAACTCCAGAATGTCTAAACAACTGTAAGGAAGGAAAGCTTTTCACTAAAGCTGGATTAAGATAGAGACTCCCGGTCTGCGGATGCGGCAGATGTACCTCGAAGTGTCTGCTAGATCTCTCCACCTCGGGGATAGTGCGTCTGGGTAGAGGTACCTGGTTCTGCACATGAAAAACACGCGCATAAGGGGCATGAGTACACCACAACGGTACTCAGTAAGTGCCAAGCGTAACCTCGGTCGGATATTGACGAGGAAGGTCAGGGCCCTACTGAGATTAAACAATATAATAGGAATTTACAGTATGAAAACAGGCAGTAATAATGAGTACATCAGTGAAATAATACAGGTTAAACAAGGCAATAACCCGAAAATACAAAGAGCGGAGTAAACATGGAATATGTACAGCTCAATAACAATGGTAACAATGAGGATCTCCCAGGATACCGTCCTGTAGTCCTTTTCTCAACTGTCCAGTGGATCTCCTCGGATACCACCCCGTATTCCATCATATGTGTATATCCGAAGGATCTCCCGGGATATCGTCCCGTAGTCCATCATTTGTGTATATCCGAAGGATCTCCCGGGATACCGTCCCGTAGTCCAGCTATCAATGTGCAGGGGGATCTATCGGGAAATCGAACCCACAGTCCCAAAGTAAATATGCAGAGGGATCTATCGGGAATCTAACCCGCAGTCCCAAAGTAAACAAACAAGGGGGGGGGGGAGAGCTACCGGAATCCCACATCCGTAGTCCCAATGTAAATATGCAGCAACAACAAGAAGATATTCATAAATAGAGTGCAAAAATACAAAGCAACAAGTAGTTCTAGCCTAACATGCTTCACGTAGTACCATTATAGCAACTTAAGCAAATAGGCAATTTAGGGCAACTAGGCATGAGTTTCTGGTGATGTTTTTTGGGCCGACCAATGCCCCAAAAGATTTTATGCACTTGATGAACAGCGTATTCTAGCCAATCTTCATTCGTTCGTCATAGTTTTCATTAATGATATATTGGTGTATTCTCGCAGCGGCATGATGATGAGAAGCACTTGAGGATCGTGCTCCAGACTTTAAGGGAGAAGAAGTTATATGCTAAATTCTCCAAATATGAGTTTTTTCTTGATTTAGTGGCATTCTTGGGTTGTGTGGTATCCAGTGAGGGGATTAAGGTGGATCAGAAGAAGATTGAGGCAGTTCAAAGTTGGATCAGACCGTCTTTTGCTACTTAATCTTGAGTTTCCTTGGTTTGGCTGGGTAATATCGCTGTTTTGTGGAGACGTTTTCATCCACAGCAGCCCCATTGACTATATTAACGCAGAAAGGTATTCCATTCAGGTAGTATTATGAGTGTGAGGAAATCTTTCAGAAACTCAAGACTGCCTTGACTACAGCTCCAGTTCCAGTTTTGCCTTCGAGATCGGGTTCTTATAATATGTATTGTGATGCTTCTAGGATTGGCATTTCTGAGTGTTGATGCAGGAAGGTATAGATTGCTTATACTTCCCATCAGTTGAAGCCCCATGTGAAGAACTACATGTACACGATTTGGAGTTGGACGCCATTATTCATGCGGTGAAGATTTGGAGGCATTATCTTTATGGCGTGTCTTGTGAGGTGTTCACAGATCACATGAGTCTCCGGCGTTTGTTCAAGAAAAAGGATCTAAACTTGAGGAAATGGAGGTTGTTAGAGCTACTAAAGGACTATGATATCACCATTCTTATTATCCGGGAAAGGCCAATGTGGTGGTCGATGCCTTGAGAAGGAAGGCTGAGGGCATGGGGAGTCTTGCCTATATTCTAGTTAGGGAGAGACCATTAGCATTAGTTGTCCAGGCCTTGTCTAATCGGTTTGTGAGCTTGGATATTTTGGGGCCTAGAAGGGTTCTTGCTTGTGTTGTATCATTGCATTCTCTGTTTGAGAGCATGAAGGCACGTCACTATGATGATCCCCATTTGTTTATCCTAAAGGAAACGGTGCATCACGGTGATGCCAAAGAGGTTACTATTGATGATGATGAAGTATTGAGGCTACAGAGTCGAATATGTGTTCTGAATAAGGTGTGTTGATATTGGATGAGGCCCATAGTTCACGGTATTCCATTCATCTGGGTGCCGTGAAGATGTACTAGGGTTTGAGGCAACACTATTGGTGGCTGAGAATGAAGAAATATATTGTTGAGTATGTGGCTCGATGTTCGAACTGTCAGCAGGTAAAGTATGAGAATCAAAGACCCAGTGCTTTGCTTCAGAGACCTTATATTCCGAAGAGGAAGTGGGAGCGTTTCATGATGGATTTCGTAGTTGGACTTTGATAGACCTTGAGGAGATTTGATACAATGTGGGTCATTGTGGATAGATTGACCAAGTCTGCACACTTCATTCCAGCCATGACTACCTATTCTTCAGAGCAACTGGATTGGATTTATATTCGCGAGATTGTTCTCCTTCATGGAGTGCCCATGTCTATTATCTTAGATTGGGACACAGAGTTTATATCATATTTCTGAAGAGCAATGCAGTGTGAGGTGGGAATGCAGGTAGAGCTGAGTACGGCATTTGATCCCAGACGGGCGGGTAGTCCAAGTGCCATATTCAGATTTTGGAGGACATGTTACATGCACGTGTCATTGATTTTGGATGTTCATTGGATTAGTTTCTTCCATTAGTAGAGTTCTCCTACAACAACAACTTGTAGTCTCTATCCAAATGGCTACTTTTGAGGCCTTATATGGGAGGTGTTGTCCTTCTCCGGTTGATTGGTTTGAGCATGGGGAGGCTAGGTTGTTGGGAAATGATATGGTATGTGATGATTTAGAGAAGGTGGACATGATTCAGGAGTGGATTCATACAGCGCAATCAAAGAGTAAGAGTTATGCTGAGAGAAAGGCTTGTAATGTTGCATATATGGTGGGGTGAGAAGGTTCCGCTCAAAGTTTAGCCCATAAAGGGTGTGATGAGGTTCGAGAAAAAAGGAAAATTAAGACCTAGGTATATTGGTCATTTTGAGGTGCTTGAGAGAGTTAGGGAGGTGGCCTACATACTTGCCTTTCCACCTAATCTATCGGAGTTTCACCCAGTGTTTCATGTCTCCATGCTCCAGAAGTATTATGGTGATCAGTCACATGTTTTTGACTTCAGTATGGTATAGTTAGGCGGGAATTTGACTTATGATGTTGAGCCGGTGGCCATTTTGGATTGGCAGGATCAAAAGTTGAGATCGGAGAATATTGCATCGGTGAAGGTTCATTGGAGAGGTCAAACGGTCGAGGACTCTACTTTGGATATTGAGCAGGAGATGCGTAGCATATATCTTCACCTTTTTAAGACTCTAGGTATGATTCTAGATCTATCTAAAAATGAACGTTTGTTTAAGAGGGGAAAATGTAACGACCCGGTCTGCCGTCTGTTTTAAGTATTTTAGCCTTGTTTCACCTTTTTAATGTCATACTTATGTATACTTGTGGTTGTGTGACTTCTCGGGGTGGTTGGATAGGTTTTGGGAAGGTTTTTGAGTGAATTGGAACACATAGTCCCAAGGTTGGAAACATAAGTTGTAAAAGTTGACCAGAGTTTGACTTTTGTGTATACGACTCTAGAATGGCGTTTCATGATTTCAATTGCTTCATATGGTGATTTTAGACATAGGAATATGTTCAGATTTGGATATGGAGGTCCGTAGGTTGGTTCAATATTTTTGGCAAAAGTTAGAAAGTTGAAGGTTTGGAAGGTTGATAGGTTTGACCTGGAGCTGAATTTGTTGATATCAAGTAAGGATTTTGGTTTCGAGGGTTGAAATAGGTTCGTTGTGTCATGTGAAACTTACATGGAAAATTTGAGGTCATTCCAGGTTGGTTTGATGTTATTTGACATAAGTTTTAGAAGTTGGAAGTTCATTAGTTCATTAGGCTTGAATTGAAGTGCGGTTTGTGGTTTTGATAGTGTTTTGTGTGATTTGAGGCTTCGAATAGGTCCGTGTTATGTTTTGGGATTGGTTGGAAGGGGTCTCGAGGGCCCTAGGTGTGTTTCGTATCGTTTCCAGATTCACTTTTGGACTTAGTACATTGTTGTTGTTTTTTGATTTCTGGTACCTTCGCACCTGCGAACGGATGGCTGCAAGTGTAGGTCCGCAAATGCACAAATGGAGCAGCAGAAACGAAACATGGCAGGTAGTGTTGTGTTTGTAGATGCGGAGGGTTTTTCGCAGACGCAGAAGTGCTTCTGCGATGAGGTTTCAATAGAAGCGGGTCCATAGATGCAGCAAATGCCGAAAGTCGAAGGCTGAGAGGGGAATTGCAGATGCGATGTTTTGACCGCAGAAGTGGATAAGTGACCGCATATGCGGAATCACATAGCCATTTCATATAGTTTATATGAATCTAAGGTATATTTTTTGAATTTTTTTTATTATGGTTAGGAGAATGAAAATTGGTAATTTGATGATAAATATTGATTACCCATGGATTATTTCATCTAGTTTATGTGAATCTAAGGTATAATTTTGGAATTTTTTATTATGGTTTAGGAGAATGAAAATTTGTAATTTGAAGGTCTATTTGATGTTGGATTTGGGTGAAAATTACATATTTGGGCTCGTATCGAAATGGGTGTTCGAAATTAGTGAGTTTTGTTGTGTGGACCTGAGGTTGGCTTTTTGGGTTGACTTTGCATATTTGATTCTAGACCTTATATTTATCATGTGTCATTGTTTTCGATGACTTTTATTGATGTTATTAAGTTACTTTGACTAGATTTGAGTCGCTCGGATGCTGATTCTCATGGGAAGGGCTTTTTGAAGTATTGATTCATGTGTTTTGAGGTAAGTAACATATCTAAACTTTGAATTAAGGGTAATTATCCTTGAGAACTAAATTTATTTGAGATGTGTTGGCGTGAAGCGCATGCTAGGTGACCGGCGTGCGTGCGTGAACCAGAGTATTTATGATTTGGGTTGACTTTAGACTACTATCGGGCTTGTTTTGCCCTCATGACTAATTTTATTTATATTTTATCTACTTGTATCACTATTTGAGCTATGATTCAATTAAGAAAGCATGGTTAGGCTATGTTCTTATTTGCTTGAGACATGATAGCCTTATTCTTGTTGTTTTGAGCTATTTTTCTTTAATTGTACACATACTCTCGGTCATGATGCTATATATTTATTTGATATCTTCGTCTCGGTGCTTTCTTATTTTAATTTCTCATATATTGTTGATGCCTCATGTGTATAACACTACAGAACTGAGTATTGTGAGTTGTGGAGTAACTGAGAGTTGAGCGTTTGATGATTGAGCTTGGGCCATAGAGTCGATGTGGTATTGATTTTGAGGTGATGCGTGTGCCAGGCCCATATTGGGCTAATTAGTACTTATTAGGGGAAGCGCATGCACCAGGCTCCACTATTGAGCTATGTGATACTGATTAGCGCTTGGGCTAGGATGCGCCTCTCTGGAGTCTGATTTTACAGTGAGCGTAGGCGCAGTGATATATACGTACTTTGGTGAGTGGAATTTATACTAGCACCCATATAGTGATGAGTGTTGTGGTGTGTGATGGTGAAGCGCATTGTTCAAGGCACCGTGAGCGTGCTGAGTGTGTTATCCTTGATAGTTTCACCGTGATGATATTGATTTGACATGTAGGCATATAGATGTACACTTCTAGGGCTAGCTAGTAAAGGATGTCTTTCCTGTGTTGGGTTTGACTACTATATTTGGAAAATCATTTCTAAATTTCTGTAATTTGAGAACGAGCTAAACTTGAAATCATTTTGTTATTTACTTTACTGTTTCCCTTACATTCTGAGTTGTTATTGATTATCGATGTTTTTCACTGACTACTTCATCTGAGCTCGTCATTGCTTTTAGCCCAATGTTAGGTTTGTTACTTATTGAGTATATGGGGTTGATTATACTCTTATTACACTCTATACTTCATGCGCATATCCATGTACTTTTTGGCGCGTTGACTGCTAGAGTTCGCACTGGTACCAGTTGAGAGGACTACGAGGTAGTTGCTATGTCGTTCGCAAAACTTATAGTTTTTTTATTTACTTTTGTTATAGTGTTCTATTATTCAGACATTTGTATTGAGAATTTTGCCTTGTATTTTGATATTCAGTAGTGCTCATGTACTCGATGACACCAGATCTTTAGGACGGTTGTAGTAGAATGTATGTTGTAATTCTCAATTATTTTCATGTTATTTCCGTTGAGATTATTAAGTCATGTTTCATTGAGCTTATTATTATTGTGAAACTGTTGACTTACCTAGCAAGTAGTGTCAGGCGCCGTCGCGGCACCTGTGGAAGTTGGGTCGTGACAGTATATATGTAATTTCTGATTATATATGTGGCATATATTTACTATAGCGATTCATGCTTAATTTGATGTTTGTGGGAGTTGTTGCATGGCTATCTAAGCATTTCTCTCATGCTAGTATAATGTGATAAGCATATCTCACATACTAGTAAATATTATAATTGATATGTATATTGAATTGCATGTTTAACATGTTAGTCATACGCTGGACATATGCATGATCATTTACATATGAAGTTCACGCACATATGTGGTTATGGTACTTCGGGGTTTTCATGCGAGTTATGATATGCATGTTGAGTTGTCCATGGGCGTTATGAGATACTTATTGAGTTAGCCATGCTAGTTTATTATATACATGTTCAATTAGCCATGTAGTTGTGTGTGGATATGAATCCCTCACTCTTGAACCGCCCAACCATATTTCTCTTTTAGTGGCGTACACATAAGTTTTGATAGAATATGAGATGTTTTTAGTTTGTTTAACATTAAAAGTGTCGATTGAGGTAAAGTTTGAGTCTTTGTCATGCATAGACACATATAGACTTTGTTCATATATTTCATATAAATGCTAAATTGTACATATCATTATATATGCTAATTTGTTGCATTTTATACATGCATCGGCCTTGGTAGTAGAGAAAACGTGCATTATGTTATATGCTAGACTGTGCATATCATCATCATTATTATTATTATTATTATTATTATTATTTTATATATATATATATATATATATATATATATTGTTTTGATACATTGATAGATCTATTAGATAATTATAGTTGAGAGATGGTGCATATCTTTATATGCTTTGATTGTCCATATCTTATTATGTTATTCTATATTTAGTATTTTCTTGATAGATATTATAACACACACGTTTATAAGTGAGTATTTTTTATAAACTTCCGATAATACTTCGTTGAGGACTAATGCGTGGCTAGAATTCATGGTTTAAAGCATTATGTGCCTTATATTTTATGTGCATTAATGATAAAAATACACGCCGTATGTGCATAATGGAGTCTATTTCATGTGTAGGTGAATTGGAGATGGAAGCCGAGCTAAATGGATGCATAAATGTCAAAAATACGCTCAAGAGTCGAAAAGGAGTGAACCGGGATATAGCCGGGCATTTTAGCTGTAAAGCCTGGTCATACCAGGCTATAATAGCTGGGTGTTTTGGCTATAAAGCCTGGTAAGACCAGGCATTTGGGGGCGTTATAGCCCTAACGCCAGGCCTGCCCAGGCTTTATCCAGGCGTTTGGGCCATAAAGCCTGGTCCCTGGTCCGGTCAAATCCGAGTTTTGAAGGTTTTAAGTGTTTCCCGATTTGAATAGAAGTCTCCTACATGTCTAGGGTTTGTCTCAAACATATAAATAGACCCAAAAATACAACTTTGAAGGGAGGATGCCATTTTTGGAAATAAGATACACACGGGATCATTAGGAAGCGAAGGATTTCTCAGTTTTCTACATCTTATTCTATTATTCTCAATTTATGCAATTGTTTGATTTTAGCATGAGTGGCTAAACACCCATTGTTCTCGGGTTGTGGTTTAGCCATGAATATTGTTATTCGACATTAATTTACCTTGAATATAGTTCACTCAATATATGGTTGTTTATTCAATTATGTGTTTAATTGCTTAATTGTCTGGCCAGCATTTAGGTTCTATATACTATATATGCTATGCTTGGGAAAACCGTATATAGATTAGAGAAGAATTGAAGAGAGCGCAGTCTTAACCCTGCAGGGGAGCGGATTTGTGGTTAGGATAGGAATATACTTAGTCACCGTGCTTAATTAAACGANTACTGAATACACACAACAATACTCTCATTACTTGACAATTAGTTATTTCATAGAATCGTAGTATAAAATAGTTACATTCCTGGATTTTATTTTGGCTTGATTAAATAACAATTATAGTGAATTAGTTAGTAGTTTACACAAGTATCTGTGGGTTCGACACTCGATTTAACATTATATTACTTGCTACGACCACGTATACTTGCGTGTGCGTTTGGGACCAACAAGATTTTGGCGCCGTTGCCGGGGACTGGAATATAGACTACTTTCTAGTTACTTGCTTTAATTGTTTATTTCATTGAGTCTAACGTCACGCGATTTTTTCTCTAATCTCAGGAACTTCGATTGAATGCGTAGAGTCAGAAGCCAGGATAGACTTGACGGCTTTGACCCCGAGCCTGAGAGAAAATTTCACAGGAGGTTGCGTGAAGCAAGAGATATAGACAATATTCAGGACTTCATCTGATTTCCTGTGAACATGGCAGAGGAAAAACACATGGTTGTTCAGGAGGTGGAAATGTCCAGTATTGCTAATTTTACCTCCAGCATCGTGAAGCCCAGAATCACTGGGCACTTCGAGCTGAAATAGAGCATGATCCATCTACTTCATGCAAACAGGCAGTTTATGGGTCTTCCACACGAGGATCCTCAGCAGCACATTCTGAACTTCTTAGAGATTAGTGATACTTATATCACTAACGGGGTCACGCCAGATTATGTGAGGCTCACGCTTTTCCCATTCTCTCTATTGGGCGAAGCAAAGCAATGGCTGAAGGCAGAACCAGCTAATTCCATTACAACATGGAACAATTTGGCGAGAAAATTTCTGGCAAGGTTCTTCGCTTCAGGAAAGACTGCAAAGATCAGATGTGAGATAGTCTCCTTTAGACAGAAAATGGGTGAATCTTTATATTCAGCATGGGAAAGGTTCAAGGGGCTACTCAGAGACTGCCCTCATCACAATCAGACAAACGAGGTGTTAGTTCCCACTTTCATTGAGGGGCTCCATCCGGAAACAAAAATTATGGTAGATGCAGCAGCCGGAGGTCAGGTGTTGGAGAAGAATTATGATGAAATATTTGCATTACTGAATAAACTCTCCAAAAGAAATCCACACTGGCAAGGTGAGATGGGGAGAAATGTGGCTCAAAAGTCACCAGGGGTTCTTGAACTAGATGTGGTATCAGCATTGTCATCTCAGATTTCCACATTGACTAACCAAGTCAATCAGATGAACCTAATCATTAACAAGCAACAATCTCAACCAGTGCAACAGGCCCAACAAGTGCAACAGATTCAGGCATTTTGTGAAGTCCGTGGAGAGGGTCACTCGAGTTATTTATGCTCAGTTAATCCAGAGTCTGTCTGCTTTGTGGGTAACACGAATAGGGGACAAGCTAATCAATATGGAAACACTTATAACCCCAACTGGAGAAACCACCCAAACTTCTCTTGGGGTAGAAATCAAAGCACTCAGAATCACTACAGGCATCCAGCACCGCAACAGCAGTACAAACCACCTCGGGCTGAACCATCAGCAAGCCTTGAGGAGATTATGAAGAGAATGATGAATGACCAACTTGATTTCAATCAGAAAATAATGGCTGATCACCAAGCCCAGACTGTAGCGATGAGAAATTTAGAACGTCAAGTAGGGCAACTCGCCAGTTCTCAAAATACTCGACCAACGGGGGCTCTTCCAAGTGACACTGAAGCTAATCCCAAAGCATTTTTAATGATGTATCATTGAGTAATGGAAGCAAATGGAAGAAGTCCAGTCCAAAAAGAGAAAGCAGGTAACTTTTAATGAGAAACCAGCCACTATTGAATCAACATCAGACAACCCGAAAGAATCAGATAAGCCAGCAAAGGAGGGGTGGCTGAGAAACACCCACCATTTGTTGCGAGGCCACCCCCTCCATTCCCTCAAAGGTTTCAAAAGGTGAAAGATAATGCAGCATACAAAAAGTTTCTTGAACTCTTGAAGCAGGTACAAATCAATATTCCACTAGTAGACTTTCTGCAGGAGGTGCCCAAATATGCTAAATACATCAAGGACGTTATGGCCAATAAAAGAAGGCTGACTGAGTTCGAAACCATGGCGCTCACTGAGGAAGTTAGCTCAAGAATTCAAAGCAATCTACCTCACAAATTAAAAGATCCAGGTAGTTTTACTGTCGAAATCTCAATTGGTAAGCATGCAGTCGGGAGAGCTTTGTGCGATCTTGGGGAAAGTATTAATTTGATGCCTCTATCTGTATTCAAGCAGTTGAGGTTGGGTGAACCACGCCCAACAACAGTGATTTTACAATTGGCAGATCGCTCCCTTGCTCATCCTGAGGGAGTAATTGAAGATGTGTTGGTTCAGGTGAGCTCTTTCATATTCCCAGCTGATTTCATTATCTTGGACTATGAGCCTTATCAGGAAGTCCCATTTATTTTGGGACGTCCCTTCCTAGATACGGGCCGAGCTATCATTGATGTGTGTGAAGGGAAAATGACAATGCGAGTTGGTGATCAAGTGGCGGTGTTTAATGTTTATAAGGCACTCAAGTTACATGTCCACTATGAAAGGTTATCCATGATTACTGTAGTGGAAAGCAAATCGGAGTCAATGGTTCCTTACATGATTCTTGTTGACCCTCTTGAGCGAGTGTTGGTTGGGGATAAAGAAGATTGTGGGGAAGAAACAAGGGGAGACATTGAGAAAATTCTTGAAGTATCCTGTAGTTACCTCCATGGGCTAGGAAAATTTGAAGAGTTGAAATAGCCTGTTACTCTAACCCCTCCTAAGACATCTATTGAAGAGGCTCCAAAGTTGGAACTCAAACCTCTTCCAGCACATTTACGCTATGCTTATTTGGGGAACTCTGAGACATTGCCCGTGATCATCTCATCCAGCCTGACCAATACACAAGAACAGAAATTGCTTAGGGTACTTCGTGAGCACAAAAAGGCGATTGGGTGGACCATTGCAGATATTAAAGGAATCAGACCATCGTTTTGCATGCATAAAATCTTTTTGGAAGATGGACATTGCCCGAGTGTTGAGCACTAAAGGAGTTTGAATCCCATCATGAAAGAAGTAGTGAAGAAAGAAGTCATAAAACTGCTGGATGCAGGTATCATTTTTCCTATTTCTGACAGCAACTGGGTAAGCCCGGTTCAATGTGTACCAAAAAAGAGAGGGATGGTCGTGATTGAGAATGATAAGAATGAGCTAATTCCTACCCGCACTATTACGGATTGGATAGTTTGCATTGATTATCGAAGGCTCAACAAAACAACACGCAAGGATCATTTTCCACTCTCATTGATTGATCAAATGCTGGACAGATTAGTAGGGCATGAATATTATTGCTTTCTAGATGGGCATTCTGGTTACGATCAAATTGTCATATGCCTAGAGGATCAGGAGAAGACCACGTTCACTTGCCCGTATGGAACTTTCGCCTTCAAGCGAATTCCATTTGGTCTTTGCAATGCACCAGCCACCTTCTAGAGATGCATGATGGCTATTTTCACTGACATGGTGGAAACATTCGTAGAGGTGTTCATGGATGACTTCTCAGTATTTGGATCATCTTATGATGATTGTTTGAAAAACCTGAGCATGGTGTTGGCCCGCNGGCGTCCGGAGTTTCTTAGGACACGCAGGATTTTATAGGCGCTTTATTAAAGATTTTTCTAAAATTGCTACTCCTTTGTGCAGGTTGCTGGAAAAAGATGTCAAGTTCAATTTTGATACACCCTGCCTGAAGGAATTTGAGGAGCTAAAAAGGAAATTGGTAGCTGCCCCCATAATTGTTGCACCTGATTGGTCAGTACCATTTGAACTTATGTGTGATGCAAGTGACCATGCAATTGGGCAGTTCTAGGCCAAAAGAAAGACAAGGTATTTTATTCCATCTACTATGCGAGTAAGATCCTTGATGATGCACAACAGAATTGCACCACCACTGAGAAGGAGTTGTTAGCTGTGGTGTAGGCCTTTGAAAAATTTCGGGCATACTTGGTGGGAACAAAAGTTATAGTCCACACAGATCACGC
>ML345062.1:0-66419 GCA_005239505.1 Nicotiana paniculata | reverse complement strand
CCCCTGAAGGGTTAAGATCGCGCTCTCTTCAATTCTTCCCTAATCTATATACGGCTTTCCCAAACATAACATAGATAGTATATAAAACCTAATCAATGGCAAAATAATTAAGATATTAAACACAGAATTGAAGAAACAACCATATATTGAGTAAACTATATTCAAAGTTAAATTAATGTTGAATGACAATATTCATGGCTAAACCACAACCCCAGAACAATGGGTGTTTAGCCACTCATGCTATGATCAAACAATTGCATAAGTGTGCATGAATTGAAAATACTTGAATAAAATTGAAGAAAACTGATAATCCTTGCTCCTTCGATGATTCTGTGTGTGTATTTTGCTCCCAAATTCGTCTCCCCCCTTCATGATGTGTTCTTGGGTCTATTTATATGGTTGGGATAAACCCTAACCGTGTAAGAGACTCCTATCCCCACTTGGAAACACTTAAAAACCTTTAAAACTCGGACTTTACCGAAATAGGCACCCTGGCGTTAGGGGTCTAACGCCTGGCTAACGCCAGGCACCCCCTGGCGTTTTGGGTCTAACGCCTGGCTAACGCCAGGCTTGTCCCGGATCGCTCCTTTTCAACTCTTGCACGTATTTTCCGACGTTTATGCTCTCATTTAGCTCGGCTTCCATTTCCAACTCAGCTGCACATTAAATAAACTCCATTAGGCACACATGACGTGTATTTTTATCATTAAAGCACATAAAATTCAAGGTATATAATGCTTAAAATCATGAATTCTAGCCACGCATCAGAGCATTTTTATCGTCATCCTACGATCATTGATTTTTGTGAGAAATGGACCAAATACAATTATGATTACCAGAAAAGAATTGATAAATGTGACTTACCAGAAGGGATAGATGCTTGGAAAGAACTAATTCTTACTCTTTCCGCCAAACGGATCACTTGGAACTACGATTGGGTTTCCTCTAATGAGGTCATCTGTGATTCTGCATACCATTCTTATTTGGTACTCATAGGATTAGATGGTGTTATACCTATGCTCCATTTCGGGTAATGCGCCAATTTGCACGACTACAAGAGGTTCCACCAACACGAGATATGAGCAAGTTCTGTTATAATTTTGGTAAAGGTCAACCTCATGACCAAGAAGAAATTATGAAAATTTGGTATGCAAGTAAGGCCTCGGAGTTGAATGAGATGGTAGAAGACCGAGATCGTGGAAAGGTGATCCCTAAATATATTACCTTATTTTATGACCCTTCATCGTTTGGAGATAGGACTGAGGGGTCCAACATGAGGAGAAATGATCAAAGAGCTATAGAAAGGTTTAAAGAGGAATTGGAGCATGCTCCGATGACCATAGCCCAACAACAAGCCCAGTAACAATTCAGAGTCGCTCAGATTCATTTAAACATTGAGAAAGATTATCAATCTTTCTTACGAGTCATGGATAAAGATCTAAAGCATGCTAAAAATGAGGCGGCCCGCTTAGAAGAAGAACTGGCAAGCACGATTGGTTTAGTCGGAAGAGTTGAGGCGAACAAAAATGCTGAAATCCATAAGTTGCAAGAAGACATGAGTATCATTGAAGAGGATGGGCACCAACAACACTTGGAGTTTGATCAACAGAAAGAGCATTTTGCAAGAGAAAGGGCTCACTGGATACGCTCAAAGGGTCAGCTTCATGCACAATTAGAAGAAATAAAAAGGCAGAAGAGGAGTCATCGACATGTAGATTTTGAGGCAGAGCGGCATAAATGGATGATTGAGAGAGGTTTGCTAAACCATCACATTGAAGAATATGAGGGACAGGATGCTCAGATGGGGCACGCCCTCAACACTACCCAGATGTGGTTGCAGAATTATCACGTGAATATGGCGCAAGCCAAAGAGCAAGTACCTCGATTGGCAGAGAAAGAAACATATATTCATGATTATCATCGTCATATAAACAATTAGAAAGTTGTTCAACAAGCACGTGCCCTCGTTCCCTAATTGCCGGCGGTGTTTCAAAATTTGTACGAGACTTTGGGGGGAGAGTTGAGGCCAAAGGATGCAGACAATTGATGATATCATCTTAAACAAGAAGACCATTGAAGATTAAATTTTTAGTGTAGTATTAGTTTTTAGTTTCATTTTCATTTTTCGCATTTTTAATTTTTGTATTTGGAGTCTTTATTTTTTCCTATCAAAGTTTGTTCTATTCCAGTCATGTTTATGTCTTTAGAATCAGTTGAGTCAGTTCCTATATATTTTTCTTTATCCCATTATATTAAAAAAAAAAAGGTAATTGAAAATTAATGAAAGATATTTTATTTTATTTTATATAAAATAAACCATCAAAATTGTTATTATTTGCTCCTGAACTACGTAATGGTCTGATTCATGCGGCGTCATGATACGTAGGAAATCCTCATTGGATGCGAACATAGCAATAAGTAATCTGGAATAAATTTAAAAAAAGAGGAAATAAAAAAGAGCGTTAATTCAAGAGGAAATAAACCAATAAGCCGGGATGAAGCATGAAGCATTCGAAGCTCATTTTAGAAATGAAAATGACCTTAGGTGCATGACATACAATGTGTGTTTAATATTTGCAAAAAGCCTAACTCTAACACATTTGTTGTTTGTTTAAAAAGATAAAATTAAGTAGAGGTGGTTGGTTTGTTATTTAAACTGGCGACTCACCCTTACAACACAAGATCAAAAGGAAAAAAGTAGAATGACAAACAATAGTGAGAATGAGTCAGATAATGATGGTGTCCATGGACAGTTGGTCGAACAAGGTTCGAGCCTGGTTGAAGAAGTAAGAGTGTTGAAGCAACAATTGGCATAGATGTACCAAGCCTGGGTGAATGGACATGCACCACTACCCATAGGGCCTTCGAATAATCTTCATAAAGTGTCAGTGGCAACTCTCAAGTGACCATCTCCAGAACAAGTAATCCATTGTACCAACCTAGACTCAGTCTGAGCATTAACCTTTCCACTGTCCCCAGTACCTCCACTCCACGTCCTCCAACCGCACCCCTCAAAAATGACCCACCTACTGTACCCATTGTCCATACTTTCACTATTCCTCAACCGGCTCTTGCTCAAAAGTCCAACAATGATCCATAATTGAATGCTCATGATGCCCAACATTACTCTCCAGAACTGGCTTTCAAGGTTCCAGATTCATACAAGCATACTCCTCAGAACGTGTTCCCAATCGAGATCGAAAAGCCCGACTAGAATATGGAAGAAGAGGAAATAACCCGAAAAATGAACAGCCTGGAACAAACCATGAAAAACATTCAAGGTTTGGGAGGCCATAAGAGTGTTTCGTTTAACTATCTATTCATGTTCCCCCATGTTCATTTGCAACCCGGCTTCAAGACCCCCAAGTTTGACAACTATGACGGGCATGGTGATTTCTTTGCCCATTTGAAGAGGTATTGTAACCAATTAAGGGGAGCAGGAGGCAAAGAAGAATTACTCATGTCTTATTTATGGGAAATCTTGACAGGAATTGCTTCAGAGTGGTTCATAGATCAAGATATCTCTCACTGGCACGTTCGGAATGACATGGCTCAAGATTATTGATATTGTGTCGGAATGCTCCTCTCTCGTCAACATAAAGAAAAAACCAACAGAAAGCTTCAGAGAATATGCAATCAAGTGGAGAGAGAAGGCTGGTAGGATCAAACAACTAATGAAAGAGGCAGAAATGATTGATTATTTTCTCCAAGCTTAGGATCCTGATTACCTCCATTATATGTTGGCCGCCATTGGTAAACCTTTTGCTGAGGCGATTAAGATTGGTGAAATAGTTGAGAATGGCATGAAGTGGGAAAAAATTATGAGTCAGGCAGCTCTTAAGGCGACCACACAAGCAATTAAAAGTGGGTAAGGCAGTTCCGAAAATCGAACAAAGAAAGAGGAAGGATCCATGACGGCATTTGGGTTTAGAGGAGTTCAAAGAGGAATAGTTCCTTCTTATGTTCAATTCCAACAAGGAAAATCCAATTCTTTTCGACATTACTATCCACCTCAAGCTCCCCGGTACTCAGTTCCCCCCACAACATTACACAGTGTTTAATACTCAGGCTTATGCTAGGCCTCCAAATCACTAACAATGGTGGACACCGATTCCACAAGGCTCCTATCAACTCCGGCCAAATTTTTAGGCGCCATATAATCCTCGAAACTGACAAGAATATGTAAGAGAACAGGATCCAAAGAAAGATTTTACCCCTATTGGAGAATCGTATACAACCCTATTTCAAAAATTGATGCAGTTGTGGTTGATTGAACCTATCATGCCACATTATGTGAATCCAAATTCAAAAGGTTTTGACTCAAACGCAAAATGTGAGTATCACTCTAACACCCAAGTTAATAGTACTAAAATTGTTGGATGTTAAATAATGTCATTGAAGATTTGATTAAAGCAAAGGAAATTGTGGTGACAAACAATGAGGATACTCCTAATATTACCAACATCCTCTCCCAACTCATAATAATAAATATTTTATTGGATGATTTATGATTATCGGGATTATAAGTAGTCTAGCAAGAAAGAGATGGTTGTTAGAACCGTAGGGAAAGAACCAAAAGTGATAGTAAGCCACCATAGTTGGCACCGTTGATTGTGCAAGGTGCTAGTTCTATTGAACTTGGCAAGTTTGGGAAAAACGATTCTCTATGTCCCTAGAAGCACAAAAAAGGTTGAGGTTCAATTAGGTAGGCCCAAACTTTACATCACTGGGGGAATTCAAAAAATGGTTCCGAATAATTGCTTGAGAAATATAACAGAGCCAGTCGTGATTCGACCTGTTACACAACTCCTATTGGAAAACACGAAAGTTATTCCATGGAATTATAACAAGATTGGCATGGCATACAAAGGGAAAGAGATAGTTGAAGAAACATATGAAATGGGGGGGTGACCCGCTATGGAAGGTGATACTCACCAAAGGAAATGGGAAAAGATAATCAAGCCAGGGAAACTCACTTGCCAGTGAAAGAACCCATTGCAGAAAAAGAAGCGGAGGAATTCCTTAAAAAGATGAAAATGCAAGACTACTCAATCATTGACCAACTAAGGAAAACTCCTGCTCAGATATCTTTGTTATCTCTGCTTTTACACTCGGAAAAGCATTGTTGTGTGTTGATCACACTCTGAATGAGGCATATGTCTCAGAAAAGACAACGGTGAATCAGCTAGAAAAAATGCCAAAATATTCTTTGAAATAAATAGAATTACTTTCAGCAATGATGATTTTATTGAGGAAGGGTCTGGGCACATTAGATCTTTGCATCTTATGGTCAAATGTGAAGGGCACTACGTAAAACGAGTCATGATTGACAGAGGCTCAAGTGTATATGTGTGCCCTCTTTCTAATCTACAACAACTGAACATTGACACTAATAGAATTCGGACTAGTAATGTCATCATTAGAGCTTTCGATGGTTCAAGAAGAGACACTATTTGGGAGATTGAACTCTCCATGACAATCGGCCCGGTTGATTTTGAACATTGTCTTTCAAGTGTTGAATATTGAAACTTCCTATAATTTTATTCTGTGAAGGTCGTGGATCCATATGGCCAAAGTTTTACCATCCACCCTACATCAAATTGTCAAATTCGAGTATGACATGCAGGAAATTGGTGTTCATGGGGAGGACGACTCATCCGTCTATAAAGACCCATCCCTTCCATGTATCGAGGCCAATGAAGGGTGTGAATCCATCATAAATCAAGATTTTGAGGTGATTGAGGTTGACCAAGTGGAAGAAGGAAAACCAATTCCACATCCCCGTCTTTTAGCCACATTCATGATGGTAGTTGCGCTGATGTTGAGGAACGACAATGAACCAGTAAAAGGATTAGGATCCTCTCTGTAGAGAATTATGAACCCTATTGCTCTTTTTTTCAAAGAAAGACAGCTTTGACTTGGGTTTTAGACCAACATTAGCTGACATAGACATAGCCAAAGCCCGCAAAAAGAATGGTTGAAATTTGTCCAAACCAATCCCTCACATTGCCAACTCTTTTGTCATGCCACAATTTGAAGAAGTCAAAAATCCTTCTACTCAGGATGACAATGATGAAGTTTGCCAAGGTCTCAAGGATATTTTTTATGAGATTGATATGGTTCAAGTAGGTGAGGGCCCTAGTCGTGCAAGTGTTCAGTTGATTAGTCCAGATACCTCGCTCAACAACTGGGAAGCAACTTCTCTTCCCATCAGGAAGGAGTCTTGATAGTCTGTTTTGTTGCTTTTTCTGTATTTGCATTATTTTAAGGATTGTAACCTAGATATTCTAGTTTAATTGGTTTGCTTTGATGTTAACCCTTCTATCCTTTCAAATTCAATAAAATGAAGTTCCTGTTTCATAGTAAAATTTTGTCTTTTCCTTTCCCTAATTTTTGTTAATTTCTTATCATTTTCAGTTTCGTTAATGATGTCTTTAAAAACATAACATGCACGCGGAATTCATGCCCGGATCTTAAAAAGTTATCTAATCTCGAAATAATAAATCAAGAAGTTGAGTATGATGAAGATGAGGATCTTAAGGAAATAAAAAGGGAATTGGATCAATTTGAGAATAAGCCTAAGCCTAACTTAAATGAAACTGAGGCAATTAACCTGGGAAGTCCTGAAGAAACCAAAGAAACAAAAATAAACATTCATACTGAAGAACATGACGAGAGATGCCACAATTCAAATTTTGTTCGAGTACCGATATGTATTTGCTTGGTCTTATGATGACATGCCAGGTTCGAGTGTTGATTTAGTGGTTCACAAGATTCCCACATACCCTAATTTTCCACCAATACAATAAAACAAAGGAAGTTTAAGACAGACATAAGTGATAAGATTAAAGAGGAAATCATGAAGCAACTAAGTGCAAATGTGATCAGGGTCGTCCGATATACCACATGGTTAGAAAATGTTGTGTCAGCGCCAAAGAAGGATGGGAAGATCAGAGTTTGTGTTGACTATAGGGATTTAAACAAAGCAAGTCCAAATGAAACCTTTCCCTTACCCAACATTCATATCATTGTTGACAATTGTGCTCAACATGAGATCCAATATTATTTGGATTGTTATGTCGGGTATCACCAAATTCTGATGGATGAAGAAAATGCAGAAAAGACCGTCTTCACCACTCAATGGGGAACTTATTGTTATAGGGTCATTCCATTTGGTTTGAAGAATGCAGGGGAAACTTACATGAGGGCCATGACTACCATATTCCATGACATGATGCACAAAGAGATTGAAGTGTATGTTGATGATGTGATCATTAAGTCCAAAATACAAGCTGACTATGTACAATAATTCAAAGGTTCTTTTAAAGGCTACAAAGGTAGAATCTCAAACTCAATCCAGCCAAATGTGCATTTGGAGTTCCTTCTGGGAAGATTTTAGGTTTTATAGTTAGTCGAAGATGCATAGAGTTAGATCCCTCCAAGATAAAGACCATTCGGGAGCTGCCTCCCCGAAGAACAAAACAGAAGTCATGAGTTTACTCGGGAGGTTGAACTACATCAGCAGGTTCATCACGCAGCTTACAACCACATGTGAGCCTATTTTCAAGTTGTTGAAAAAGAACGCCGCTATCAAGTTGACAGATCAGTGTCAAGAAGCGTTTGATAATATCAAGGAATATTTGTCAAATCCCCCTTTTTTTTGTCTCACCAGAACCTGGTAGGCCTCTATTTTTATATATGTCGGTAATGGATATTTCCTTTAGTTGTGTTCTGGGTCAACATAATTCCACATGAAAAAAGGAACAAGCAATATATTATTTTAGCAAAAAGTTCACCACTTATGACGCCAAATACACTCTTTTCGAAAGAACTTGTTGTGCCTTAACCTGGGTTGCCCAGAAGCTTAGGTATTATATTTTGGCCTATACAACTTACCTCATATCCCAAATGGATCCCCTGAAGTACATCTTTCACAAGCTGATGCCAACTGGAATATTGGCAAAGTGGAAAATCTTGCTCATAGAGTTTGATATTATTTATGTCACTCGCACTGCAGAAGGCACAGGCTTTAGCTGATCATTTGGCAGAAAACCCGGTTGATGATGAGTATGAATCCTTGAACACATATTTCTCATATGAAGAGGTTAATTTAGTTGAAGAAGTAGTCTAAGATGACAGTCAAATCTGGAAACTATACTTTGATGGGGCTGTCAACATCAAAGGCGTAGGGATCAGGGCAATTCTTGTATCACCTACTGGGAAACATTACCCTACCACGACGCGACTTTGTTTCTTTTGTACAAACAACACGACATAAATAAAGCTTGCATCATGGGTCAGAGCATGGCAATAAACCTAAATGTGCATGAACTGTTGGTGATAGGAGATTCAGATTTGCTTATTCGGCAGGCTCAAGGTGATTGGGAGACTCGAGACATCAAGCTCATTCCATTTAGGAAATGTGTGGATGATCTTAGAAAATGGTTCAAGTCCATTGAGTTCAGGTTCATTCCTAGTCTTCACGATGAATTAGCTGATGCCTTGGCCACCCTAACCTCAATGCTTCCATATCTGGGTAATACTCATATTGACCCATTAGAAATTCAAATTCGGGATCAACATGGTTATTGCAATACAATTGAAGCAGAACCATATGGTGAACCATGGTACCATGATATTGAACAATTTTTGAAAAAAAGAGAATATCCAGAACATGCTAATAGGCATCAAAAGAGAACTATTAGGCGACGCTCTAATGGTTTCTTTTTAAGTGGGGATATCCTATACAAAAGAACTCTGGATTTGAATTTATTGAGATGTGTGGATGCCAAAGAAGCTGAAATGATTATGAATGAGGTGCATTCGAGAGTTTATGGTCTGCACATGAATGGATATGTTCTAGCAAAGAAAATCTTTCGGGTAGGATATTATTGGCTTACTATGAAACGCAATTACTTTCATTTTGTTCGCAAGTGCCACCACTGTCAGATTCACAGTGATTTGATTCACTTACCTTCTTTAGAGTTGTATCCTATATGTGCTCCTTGTTATTTTGTTGCTTGAGGAATGAACGTCATTGGCCCAATCGAGCCAAAATATTCAAATGGGCACATATTCATCTTGGTTGCAATTGATTACTTCACCACATGGGTGGAGGCTAGTACATTGAAAGCAGTTACCAAGAAAGTAGTAGTAAATTTTGTTGACTTCAACATTATCTGCCATTTCGGTATTCAAAAAATCATTATCACATATATTGCTTCTAATTTGAATAGTCATCTTATGAAGGAGGTATGTGAACAATTTAAAATTGAGCATCGCAATTCTACTCCTTACCGGCATAAACCTAATGGATTTTTTGAAGCTGTGAATAAGAACATCAAGAAGATTCTTAGGAAAATGGTCCAAGGGTCTAGACAATGGCACGAGAAGCTGCCTTTTGCTCTTTTGTGATACCAGACAACTGTCCGTAAATCAGTTCGCGTAATGCCCTACTTGTTGGTTTATGGCTCTGAAGCGGTCATACTTGCTGAAGTTGAGATTCCCTCTCTCCGAATCATTGTTGAAACAAGGATCGAGGACACTGACTGGGTCAAGTCTTGATTGGAACAATTGAGTTTGATTGATGAAAAGCGTTTGGCGGCAGTTTATTCTGGTCAATTATACCAACAAAGAATGGCACGCGCTTACAATAAGAAAATGCACCCAAGACAATTCGAGGTTGGACAACTCGTTTTGAAACGTATCTTTCCGCACCAGGAAGAAACAAAAGGAAAGTTCACCCCGAATTGGCAAGGTCCTTACCTCATAAAAAATATTATCAAAAGGAGCTCTACACTTGGAAGATATAAAAGGAAATGTGACATATATATCACTCAACGTAGATTCGGTCAAGAGATACTTAGTCTGACATGCCTGTGTTGGGGTATTTTCTACTTAGCATTCACACGTTGGGATGACGAAAGGCTATCATACTCGCTACCCAAACACTGGTCTACCCTAGTTAGACCTTTGAAGCCTTGTTTATATTTCTTTGTTTTCCCATATTTTGGAAACAATGTACTTAATAAAAAAATGAATAAAATGAAAAATCAAATAAAAAAATCATCAAAACAAGTTCATGTTAATTGAACTACGTCCGACCTGATTCCGAAAGGATACGTAGACAGCCTCACTTTGGAGTTCGGTCACACAAAAATAAAAATTCATATTTCCCCAGTATTCAAAGAAACTGGGGCGTGATTTTATTTTATTTTTCGATTGTTTTTCCGTCAAAATGGTTCCAAAAGTTTTAATTCAGTTGAATAGTTCTTTTTACTTTTTCCTGTTAAGACCTTCTGATCAGCTTTCGAGGATGCTAAGTTGGTATACTATGGTGATGCCCCAACCATTGTAAAGAGATAAAAATAAAATGAGAGAGTCTTATTGGTGAAAATCCTCACAGGAACTATAAGGCAATGTCGAATTGAGAGAAAGACAACTGAGAGAGGTCAGTTGGTGAAAACCCACAAAGAGCATCATTGATCGATTTAGGTCTTCATATATCCTGGCACAAGCAAGGTTAAGACAAATAACTCAGTTTCAAAGTGAAGTTTACAACAGATTTAAGGAATTAGACAGTTCAAACGAATCGGGCATCCAGTCCAAAGTTCATGTCATGTTCATTAAAGTCAGCATATTCCTCTAGATAAGTCATTTCTTATCTTTTTCTCTGAAAGGGACACTTCTTGATTAAGTTGTAATACATATTAGTTCACCTTCTTGTTTTCTTTCGCATTACATTTTTGAGTCCCTTTCAGTCTAATTTTGTCAGAGAAAAGAAAAGAAAAAGCCTCAAAATTGGTTACAATTTCCCCGTTATATGAAGCAAAACTTTCTGGGCATAAACAGTATGGGCAAAGACATATAGCCATCTTTGATTTTCCCTGACGAGCAAAAGGCTTAAAGGACTGAACAATGCTTCAAGGTTCAACAAGAGTTACTCAGTTAAAAGTTGTTCAGGGAGCAAGGTTGTTTGCACCATAAAACAAAATGGTGATAGGCGCAAAATAGTCAGGTTTTGATGTTTAGAAAGAAGATCTCCAGAAAGTAAAGACAGAATCTCCCAGCAATTTCAAAAGACCATCGACGGAGTCAGTTTTTCTAACAAGTGTAGTGGACTAGAGGTCAAGTCACCCAAGAAATCAAGGACACAAACTGACCTCCATTTTAAAGCTAACAAATCTTTCTTTATTCAGAACAGGAACATAACAATTTAAGGAACAATTCGTGGAAAGACGAACACCACCAAGTGAAGTTCTAAAATCCTTGATTTTCTTCCAATATGCATGTAATCATGTTATTTTAGTTTAATTATAGGGAACCAATAGCCTATCTTCAATACAGGGAACTACATCCCCTGATTGCGTTTTATTTCCAACATAGGGTACGGCATCCCCTAGTAGCATTTCAAAGTGCCACAAGCCTCATATTATTGAAAACATAGGGTACAACATTCCCTAGTAGCATCCCAAGTGGTATGAGCCTCACCTTATTACCAACACAGGGTACTACATCCCCTGGCTGCATTACTTATTGCCAACATAGGGTACGACATTCCCTAGTAGCATCTGAGAGTTCCTCAAGCCTCATGTTCTACCAACATAGGGTACAACATTCACTGGTAGCATCTTAGAGTGCCACGAGCCTCGTCTTATTGCCAACACATGGTACTACATCCCTTGGTTACATTACTTTCTACCAACATAGGGTACGACATTCCTTAGTAGAATCTTAGAGAGCCAAAAGCCTCACCTTGTTTGTCAACACAGGGTACTACATCCCCTAGTTGTATTTCTCATTGATAACATAGGGTACGACATTCCCTAGTGGCATCTCAGAGTGCCACGAGACTTATTTTATTGCCAACATATGGTACGACATTCCCTAGTAGAATCTTAGATAGCCAATAGCCTCACCTTATGGCTAACATAGGGTACTACATCCCTTAGCTGCATTACGTTTTTCCAACATAGGGTACGACATTCCCTAGTAGCATCTCAGAGTACCACGAGCTCATCTTATTGCCAACACAAGGTACTACATTTCGTGGCTGCATTACCTTTTGCCAACATAGGGTACGACATTCCCTAGTAGCATCTCAGAGTGCCACAAGCCTCATCTTATTGCTAACACAGGGTACTATATCTCCTGGTTACCTTCCATCTTGTTAACATGTGGTACAACATCCCTTATTATCAAAAAAAAGGAGCCCATTTCTCTTTCAGTTCTTCATTCTTCAATAGCAAAGATAGTTAATTGTGTTTTTAATAAGTCACAAAAAATTTCCTAGTGCAAACCGGGGCAGAAAATTTTATTCATTTTGTTTTCTTGTGATGGCTCGTCGGTTTTTTTGCAAACCACGGATTTGATGAGTAAAAAAAATTAAGATTCCAGCTCTTGCCAAGAAAGTGGAAGGTTTGATTTCAATACTAGCCGTAACCAACTTCGACATAATGCATGCGAAGACATAGGGTATCAAGATCCATCTTCTCATCATCTGATCAAGAAACAAGCCTGGGGGAATATCTCATACTCAGTTGCATCGAGAGCATCAAGTTTCAGTCTAAAGTTAATGGGATAAACAACTCAAGAATTAAGACAAGACTCCAGATGGAATAAAGATATGCATTTATTAACTCTTAGATTTCAAGAGTATGTAATTTTCTTTTTATTTTGATGTAATAGTAGGAACCCCGGATCGGAGCCTCGGCGGAACTTCGCTCGACTCTCCATCTAAGCATACTCTATTAGTTATTTTACACTTGAGCTACATGTGACATGATTCCATTATAACCCGAGATATGTAGGCTGCCTAAACCCAAGGCTCGGTCACATTTTTTCTTTTATCTTCTTTGCCTTTTTGAATAATAGTGATGTCAACAATTAGTCACCTAGTTCAATTTTTTTCTTTACCTGAAAACTCTTCATGTTTCCAAGCAAAGTGGGGCATGTTGTGAACAATTAATTTTTGACCACACTCAAATTTTATACTATTTTAGTGTAAATATGTCTTTAGGTCTAATCTTGATGTTCTAAAATTTTATCTTACTCTAAATAGATTTTATTCGATTAAAAATTACAAAAACAATATTCACATACTTATAGAACAAATTTTATTTCTATTTGTAAAGAGAAAGGAAATTTTGCAAAAAAAAAAATATGGTTTCTTTTTATTAAAATTTGATTAAGCTATGGTATTTCTTTTAGTGTCATTAAATTATATGTAAACATTTCACTTATATATATATATAGAGAGAGAGAGAGTTAGTTAATTAATATTTTTGTCCTAGTATTTTTGTTAGAATTTTACTTAAAAAAGAAAAAAAAATTGAATCACCCATAACTTTTCCAAAGTTTGGTAACAAATTTTATCTAAAAAAATAAAAAAATATTTCAATCACCCCATGATCCCTAATCCCTCATTTCCCTAACTCCCCCCACTTTGAACGTCTCTCACACACTTTACACTTGCACACACTCAATTCCCCTTCTTCACTTTAAAACTCCACCTTCCCCACTCAAAATTTTGGGGAACAAGATTAAAATAAAAAACTATTAATATTCTTCTTTATAAAGAGAAAGACATACCAAGCAAAGGGGAGGGAGATACAACACTTAACCACAAAGTACTCGGCAACCTAACCAAAAAGAAAAATATTACGTACACAGAAACATCATCCTTAGGAGATTTTAAAGAGGAAAGATTTTATTTGGAAATATGAAAGTTTAGTCCGGTTACAAGTTTCGCTCATATATTGTAATTGCTGGAATTTATATTTCGACATTGAAAAGCTTAACTAATGTCCCGACCCGGAATTCCCACCGTCGCGATCGTGATGGCGCCTAACATTCCATTTGCTAGGCAAGCCACATTAGAGTATTATTAATCCAATACTACTACAATTCAATAATTAACAGTAAATAAGCTATAAAGAGTGTTGAATATTATAACAACTTCATCATGTATCACTACCCGGATCTGGTGTCACAATTCTCGAGCATTCAAGAATTTAAAACAAATACAAGTCTGAAAGAAGTACATCTGTTTGAATGAAAGAAACAGTAAACAGAAAAGATAGACGGGGACTTCAAGATCTGTGAACACCGACAGATTTAGCTTGAGTCTCCGGATAGCGGGTCCAATAACTAAACTCTCGGTCAACTAGAGTCGGTACCAAAATATACACAGAAAGTGCAGAGTGCAATATCAGTACAACCAACCCCATGTACTGGTAAGTGTCGAGCCTAACCTCGACGAAGTAGTGACGAGGCTAAAATAAGACACCTACAATCAAACTTGTACAAGTCAACAGTATATATACAAGTAACATTAAACAACTAAACAGGTAATATCGGGAGGGGAAACATTGTTGAGGGGGAAATACGAGATATAGAATTACAGCAGAAAGATAACTTGAACAGTAAATATACTATGAACCTACAAGAATCAATGAACACAATAAAGGGAAAGTGCACGGCATCACCCTTCGTGCTTTTACTCTTATCCTCACCATTATATAATAAAAACGGCACGGCATCACCCTTTGTGCATTAACTCTCATGACATGGCACGACATCACCCTTCGTGCATTACATTCGTAATATGACACGGCATCACCCTTCGTACATGACACTCACAATATGGCACGACATCACCCTTCGTGCATTAACACTCTCAACCTCACATAAAGTCAATAGAAACGACACGACATCACCCTTCGTGCATTAACACTCTCCATCACCATAACAATGAACAAAATCAGTAGGGAGATAGAAACAATACGATCAAATCTTACTTCGATATTCGGCTCCACAATACCAACCTCAACTTGATTCAACATCAATCAATATAAAAATCCATAAACATGATAATAATGATCAACATTACAATTAACTAGTCTAATCATGAATAATATGATCAAGGAAAGCAACAATTACAAGAATAAGACCCACCCGCATGCTATAACCCGACAATAACGCATATGTACTCATCCTCTTACCCATACGTGGTACCCAACATCTAAACACGTAGCAGATAGACAATTAAGTCCTAACCCCTCAATCCAACCACGACACTTACCTCGCTCCAACGGCCAACTCAAAGCTCAATCACAGCTTTTTCCTTCAAACAAGCCTCCTAACCAATAGAATCTAGCAAATTACCAACCAAACAATTAAAATAAAACCTTGGGAACTACCCACGATTGTAAAGAATTCAAAATAGACCATTTTTTTTGGAAAAGTCAACACTCGGGAACGCTTGGTCCAAACCCGAAATTTGGATCAAAATCCGATTATCCATTCACCCCCGAGCCCGGTTATATAATTGATTTTGGAATCAGACCTCAATTTGAGGTCTAAATCCCAATTTATCAAATCCCTAGTTTCTAGCCACAAACTCCCAATTTCACCATGAAAACCATAGAGTTTTGATTGAATCTTATGAAAAAGTAGTGAAAGATTGAAATAAATTAGTTTAAGATCACTTACCAATGATTTGGGGAAGAAATGTTATTTGGAAAATCGCCTCTTTGTTTTAGGTTTTGAAAATTTGGGAAATGAATAAAAAATACTGTCTAAGTCTCATTTTCTTCAGTTTCAGATGTCGCATTTGCGACCTGGGCTTCGCAAATTCGAAGCCCACAAATGCGACATTTTCTTTGCAAATGCGAAAAAGTCCTTGGGCCTGCAGTCATCGCAAATGCCAACATGTGTTCACAAATGCCAACTGAAGATGATGGAAAATGCGACCTACACTTCGCAAATGCGAAATCCACCCCCAGTCCAACTGCTCGCAAATGTGATGGGTTCTTCGCCACTCGCAAACGAGAGACCTGCAGATCTGATGCACACCAGCTAAAATTTCTAAGTTAAATTCACTTCGTAGCCTATTCGAAACTCAACCGTGCCCTCGGGCTCTAAACCAAAAGTGCACACTAGTCTAAAAACATCATATGAACTTGCTCGCGCGATCAAATCGCCAAAATAACCCATAGAACTACGAATTAAACACCAAATCAAATAAAATTTTCAAGAAAGCTTTGAAATCTCTATTTTAACCACCGGAAGTCCGAATCACGTCAAACCGACTCCGTTTCTCACCAAATTTCATAGATAAGTCAAAAATATTACATTGGACCTATACCGGGCTCCGGAACAAAAATATGAACCCGGTATCAACAAGGCCAAACATCAACCAATTCTTAGAAATCATTAAATTTTCAGACTTTTAATGTTAAAGAAAATTCATAACTCGAGCTATTGACCTCCGAATTCGATTCCGGGCATATGCCCAGGCCCCATATTTCGATACAGACCCACCGGGATCGTCAAAATATGAATTCGGGTCCGTTTACCAAAAATATTGACCGAAGTCAAATCAAACAAAGTTTTAGGTTCATTTTCTTATTTTTGTCAGATTTTAACATATAAGCCTTCTGGGCCAATAACCAGATTGCCCACGCAAATCGAGAAAGGCTAAAATGAGGTTTTAAAGGCTCCAAAAATACAGAATTTGGTTCTAAAACATAATATGACCTATCGGGTCATCAGCATCTCCACATCTAAAACAATCGTTCGTCCTCAAACGGACATAGAAAGTACCTGAACTGGAGAATAGGTGGAGATATCTAATCCACATGTCTGAATCGCAATCCCAAGTAGTTGCCTCGACGGGCTGACCTCTCCATTGCACTCGGACCGAAGGATAACTCTTAGAGCTCAACTGACAAACCTGTCGGGCTAGAATGGCCACCGACTCCTCCTCATAAGTCAAATCCTTGTCCAACTGGAAAGACCTGAAATCTAACACGTGGGACAGATCATAGTGATACTTCTGGAGCGTGGACACATGGAATACCGGATGAACTGCTGATAATTCTGGAGTCAATGCAAGCTTGTAAGCCATCTCTCCCACTCTCTCGAGAATTTAAAAAGGTTCGATATACATAGGGCTCAACTTTCCCTTCTTTCCAAACCTCTTGACACTCTTCATGGGTGATATCCGAAGCAACACTCTCTCACCGGCCATGAATACAACATCACGAACTCTACGATCGGCATAACTCTTTTGCCTGGACTGAGCTATGCGAAGTCGATCCTGAATAATATTGACCTTAGCCAAGGCATCCTGTACTAGATCTGTACCTAACAACCGAGCCTCTCCCTGCTCAAACCCCCCAACTAAAGACCGGAACCGCCTACCGTATAATGTCTCATAGGGAGCTATCTGCTCGACTAGTAATTGTTGTTGTAGGCGAACCCTGCAAGGGGCAAGAACGGATCCCACGATCCTCCGAAGTGTATAACACTTGCAGGGAGCATATCTTCCAAGATCTGAATCGTTGGCTCGGACTGTCTATCCGGATGAAACACTATTCTCAACTCAACCCGCGTGCCCAACTAACGTTGTACTGCCCTCCAAAAGTGCGAGGTGAACTACGTACCTCAATCAAAAATAATAGACACGGGCACACCGTGAAAACAGACGACCTGACAGATATAAATCTCTGCCAACCGCTCCGAAGAATAGGTAACTGCCACATGAATGAAATGCGCTGACTTAGTCAGCCTGTCCACAATGAGCCAAATAGCGTGGAACTTCCTCTGAGTCTATGGGAGTCCAACAATGAAGTCCATAGTGATACGCTCCCACTTCCAATTAGGAATCTTTATCCTCTGAAGCAAACCACCATATCTCTGATGCTCATACATCACTTTCTGACAATTCAGGCACCGAGCTACATAAGAACTATATCCTTCTTTATCCTCCTCCACCAATAATGCTTCCGCAACTCCTGATACATCTTTGCATTACCCGGATGAATAGAATACCGAAAACTATGGGCCTCCTCAAGAATCAAATCAGGAAGTCCATACACATTAGGAACACAAACACGACCATGCATCTCAAGACTCCGTCATCTCCAATAGTAACCTGCTTGGCACCATCGTGCTGCACTGTGTCCCTAAGGACCAACAAATGAGGGTCGTCATACTGCCGATCTCTGGTACGCTCAAACAAGGATGACCGAGCGACTGTACAAGCTAGAACAGTTGGGCTCTGAAATATCCAACCTCATAAGCAGGTTGGCCAACGTCTTAACATCTGATACAAGTGGTGTCTCACTGACTGGAATGCATGGAAGGCTTCCCATACTCGTCGCCGTCCTACTTAATGCGTCAGCCACCACATCGGCCTTCCCGGGATGATACAAGATGGTGATATCATAGTCTTTCAATAGCTCCAACCACCTTCTCTGCCTCAAATTGAGATACTTTTTCTTGAACAAATACTGAAGGCTCCGATGATCAGCGAAAATCTCACACGATACGCCATAAAGATAGTGCCTCAAAATCCTCAGCGCATGAACAATGGTTGCAAACTCTAAATCATAGACATGGTAATTATTCTCATGAACCTTTAATTGTCGCGACGCATAAGCAATCACCCTGTCCTCCTGCATCAATACCGCATCGACCCCAACACGGGAGGCATCATAATATACCGTGTACGATCCTGAATCTGTGGGAAACACCAACACTAGTGTTGTAGTCAAAGCAGTCTTGAGCTTCTGAAAGCTCGCCTCACACTCGTCTGACCATCGGAACGGGACATTCTTCTGGGTCATCCTGGTAAACGAGGCTGCAATAGATGAAAACCCATTCACAAATCGACGGTAATATCCTGCCAAACCCAAGAAACCTTTGATGGCCCTCTACTACCTGAATACCCTCGCACTTCAAAAATTTAGCATATAACTAATTATCTCTCAGAGTTTGAAGCACAATCCTAAGATGCTGCTCGTGCTCCTCTAGACATCCGGAGTAGATCAAGATATCGTCAATAAACACAATCACAAAGGAGTCCAAATTTGGTTAGAACACTCGGTTCATCAAATCCATGAATGCTGCCAGGGCATTTGTCAACCCAAAGGACCTCCTCACCAGAAATTCATAATGCTCGTCCTGAGTCTGAAAAGCTGTCTTAGGGACATAAGAAGCCCTAATCTTCAACTGATGGTATCCAGATCTCTAATCGATCTTCGAAAACACCTTGACACACTGAAGTTGATCAAATAAGTCATCAACATTCGGCAATGTTTACTTATTCTTGATGGTGACCTTGTTCAACTGCCGATAATCTATGCACATCCTCATGGATCCATCCTTCTTTTTCATAAACAACACCGGTGCACCCCAGAGCGAGACACTAGGTCTAATGAAGCCCTTATCAAGCAAATCCTGCAATTGTTCCTTAAATTCTTTCAACTTTGACGGGGCCATACGGTATGACGGAATGGAAATGGGCTGAGTGCCCGAAGCCAAATCAATATAGAAATCAATATCCCTGTCGCGTGGCATCCCCGACAAGTTAACAGTAAATACCTCTGGAAACTCACGAACAACTAGCACAAAATCTATTTAAGGAATCCCTACACTAGAATCACAAACATAAGCTAAATAAGCTAAACACCGCTTCTTGACCATATGCCAAGACTTCAAATAAGAGATAACCCTGCTGGTAGAATGACCAGGAGTCCCTCTCCACTCTAATAGAGGCAACCCAGCAAGGCTAAGGTCATCGTCTTGGCGTGACAGTCCAATATAGCGTGATAAGGTGACAGCCAATCCATAAACAATACAACATCAAAATCAACCATATCGATGAGTAGAAGATCTGCACTAGTCTCAAGACTCCCAATAGTGACCACACACGAACAATAAACACGATCTACAACAATAGCATCCCCCACAAGTGTGGACACATATACAGGGGCACTAAAAGAATCACGAGGCACCACCAAATATGAAGCAAAATAAGATGACACATAGGAGTAAGGGGATCCCGGATCAAATAGAATTGAAGCATCTCTACTGCAAACTGAAACAGTACCTATGATAACGGTGTCAGATGACTCAGCCTCAAGCCTGGCTGGAAAAGCATCGGATCGGGGCTGGGGCCCACAACATGAACTACATCTCTAGGACGGCCCTTGGCTGGTTGGCCTTCACTTCTAGCGGCATGACCTCCACCCCTAATGGTCTGACCACCACCTTTGGCTGCCTAACCCCTACCTCTAGCTGGCTGAGCGGGCGGTGCAACACCCGGTGTAGGGACCATGGAACGAGAACCCAGATACTGTGTACTGCTCGATGTACGAGTGCATAATCTAGCAATGTTCGTCGAGTCACCACAAGTATAACAAGACCTCGGCTATTGTGACTGCTGGTCGTGAAACTGACTCTGTCAATCTAAGTAACCGCGCTGATAACTTTGGAGCGGAGGTGCACTGATACGAGCTAGGGGTGCATTGTAGGCTAGCTGATTAGAATAAGGCATATGAGGGCCATGACCACCTGGATCACCGTGGGATGCCTGGAGTGCTGAATAAAACGGCATGGGAGGATGGCGTCTAAAAAAAGTACCTATGCCTCCAGATGAGGCACCGCTGAACCCACCGAAATGACGAGGTATCTTGTCAGACCCCTGACCTCCCTGAGCAAGAACCATCTCAACTCGCCTTGCGACATTGGCAGCTTCTTGAAAAGAAATCTCACTGCCAGTATCCTTCGCCATCTGCAAGTTGACAGGCAGAAAAATTCCCTCAATAAACCTCCTCACCCTCTCTCTCGGTAAGAAGTAAAAGAAGAGCATGACGGGCCAAATACATAAAATGAGCCTCATATCGAGTAACAATCATACTGCCCTGCTGAAGACTCTCGAACTGACAGCGATGCTCCTCTCACAATGTGATAGGGAGAAAATTCTCCAAGAAGAGCTGAGAGAACAATAGAAGGTGACCCTGTTGGTCTGGCCAATAAATAATCTCTCCATCATTTCTCGGCAGAACCCGTCATCTGAAATGCAGCAAAATCGACCCCATTGGTCTCCACTATAACCATGTTCCGAAGAACCTCATGACAGCTGTCAAGATACTCGTGGGGATCCTTTGAAGTAGCACCATTGAAGTGAGCTGGCCAGATCTTGGTGAACTTGTCCAATCTCCATAAGGCCTCAGAAGACATAGTTGGCCCCTCACCGGCATGCGCCATAACAACCGGCTGAACTGCTTTGACTGGCTAAGCTGCTGGAGTCTGATACTGGGGAGCCATCTACTCCCGAGTGTGAGTGGCAAGAGTCTGTGCTCCTCCTCCAGCCTGAGAGATGGCTAGTGCCATAGGAAATGCGCCAGTCTGGACCACACTCTCCATAAGGCCCACAAAACGGACCAAATCATCCTGAAGCACTAGGGGTGGCAATGAACCCCTTCGGAACCTGAGCTGGACTGGCAGGAGCAGTCTGGGATGGAGCTTCGTCCTCAAACTCAACCTGAGGCTCCACTACTGGGGATGTTACTGGGGCTCTAGGCTGAGCCCTGCACCTACCTCGGCCTCAACCTTTGCACCTCATAGGAGCTTCCACTGGAGTCTCTGGTTGTTGCTCAGCTGAGGAAGCGGTACGTGTTCTCGCCATCTGTAAGAGTATAAGAGTAGAAGAGTCCAATCAGTATTGAGAAAACAAAGTCGCACGACAGAGAAGAATAGAAGTGAAATTTGTTCCTAAACTTCATATCCTCTAGGAGATAAGTACAGACGTCTCCGTACCGATCCTCAAACTCTACAAAGCTCACTCGTGAATTGTAAGACCTATGCAACCTAGTGATATAATACCAACTTGTAACGATGCGTAATTCCCACCATCGGGACCGTGATGGCGCCTAAAATTCCACTTGGTAGGCAAGCCACGTTAGAGTATTATTAAACAAATTCTACTAAAATTCATTAATTAACAGTAAATAATCTATAAAGAGTGCGGAATATTATAACAACTTCATCATGTATCACTACCCGGATCTGGTGTCATAATTCTTGAGCGTTCTAGAATTTACTACAAATACAAGTCTGATAGAAGTACAACTGTTTGAATGAAAGAAACAGTAAACAAAAAAGATAGACGTGGACTTCAAGGTCTGTGAACGCCGATAGATTTATCTTGAGTCTCCGGATAGCGGGTCTAACAGTTAAACTCTCGGTTAATCAGAGCTGGCACAAAAATCTGCACAATAAGTGCAGAGTGCAGTATCATTACAATCGACCCCATGTACTGGTAAATGTCGAGCCTAACCTCGACGAAGTAGTGACGAGGCTAAGACAAGACATATACAATCAAACCTGTACAAGTCAACAATGTATATACAAGTAACAGTAAAGAACTGTCACGACCCAAAATTCCCACCGTCGGGATCGTGATGGCGCCTAACATCACACTTGCCAGGAAAGTCACCTTAGATATTATCTAGACAATTATATCCATTTTTAGTAATTATCAATAAACAGACAGAAAATAAAGCGGAATAACGGTAATGATGTATAGATATCGAAGTCATTTACATACTACTTGTACTCACAAATCTGGTGTCACAATTCACAAACGTTCTATGATTTTTCTACAATCAATTGTCTGAAATAAATTACAAATATTTTGGAAAATAAAGGAAAATAGTAAAGAAGATATGTAGAAGGGGACGATAGGGCTTGCGGACGCCAGCATGACTACCTTGGGTCTCCGAGCTGTGGACCTGAGCGAATCTCTCAATCAGCCACTATGCTCCGAAATCTGCACAGGAAGTGCAGAGTGCAATATCAGTACAAAACGACCCCATGTACTAGTAAATGCCGAGCCTACCCTCGAATATCCAGCTATAACCAAATTTAGGCGAAATGTAAAACCACCAAATACTTTACACAGTCATAGAAGAATACATAAACACATATATTGATGCGGCGCGTATCCCGATCCCACCAAACAACACAAAATCCTCCCTTAATCCTCCGTAACAATAATAATAACAGTAATAATATATATATATATATATATATATATATATATATATATATATATATATCTATGTTGCGGCGCGCAACCCGATCCCACCATATATCAATATCAACATAATAGTTCACCCTTATTACTCCGTATCAATCCACCCTTATTCCTCCTGCTGCGGCGTGCAACCTGATCACCCCAAATAACCATATTCAGCCTTATTCTTCTTGTTGCGGCGTGGAACCCGATCCCACCATATCATAATAAACTACACATAGTGTATGGAAGTTTCATAAAATTCACACGAGGCCCTTACCAACACTTAACATTTAGAATAAGGCGACCGGAAGTCATATAACCAATAAAACTCTATAAAATTAATACTACCCAGCGAGACCAGACCAGTACATCATAGAAAATGCCAATAAGAACATCTTAAGCCAGTAAAATGGGAAGCAATAATCCTATGGGGTAACAAATATCTTCAACAAGGGAGCACATTATCTAACAGGTAACAATTAGTCTTGGAATTATAATTAAACATGTAACACATAAAGCAAGAAGGAAAACAATATATGGAGAACGGAAGGAAACAAGTAAACGGGTAAATTGGCGGTGCATAGATACTTGTCTCCTAACGTATACGCAACTCACATGATTTATCATATAACAAGTGATGCAAAGGTTCCTAAACCCTCAAGTCAAGGTTAGACACAACACTTACCACGATCCACATGCTAATCACTGCTGAATTATCGCTTTTCCTCTAGTTTCCACCTCCGAACCACTCGTATCTAGTCATAATTAACTTAACAACATCAATTATTTCTAAAAAATCAATATCAATACATAGCTATAAGTTTCCCAACATTTTCCCCAAAAAGTCAAAAATTGACCCCGGGCCCGCTTTGTCAAAACTCGAGGTTCAGACCATAACACATTCACCCATTCGCCCCGGGCCAGAATATGTAACTAGTTTCGAAATCCGACCCCAATTTGAGGTCTAATTCTCAAATTCTTCAAAATCCCTAATTCTACCCAAACCCCCAGTTTCCACCATAAAATTCCTAGATTTTAGGTTGAAATCCTGTAAAATGAAGTGAAAGATTCAAATAAACGACTTAAGAATCATTTACCTATGATTTGGGGAAGAAATTGCCTTTGAAAATCATCTAGATGGTTTCTTATGTTTGGAAATTTTGAAAAATGGGAAAAATCATGACTAAGTCAAGACTTATCAGGTGCAGATGTCGCATTTCCGACTTGAGCTTCGCATTTCGCAAATGCGAGAAAAGTATCGCAAATGTGAACTCCTCGCATTTCTGCAGCCTTCGCAAATGCGAACCAATTCCTCGCACATGCGAACAATCTTCTTCTGCAATTGCGGCATAAACCTCACAAATATGAGACTACCCAGCCCCAATCGATGCTCGCATTTGCGAGTCAGACCTTGCAAATGCGAGATTTGTAGACCTGAACACACTAGCTCTAATTTCCAAATTCTTTTCGCTCTGTAGCCTATCTGGTACTCACCCGAGCCTTCGGGGCTCCAAACCAAACATGCACACAAGTCTAAAAATATCATACGAACTTGCTCGTGCGATCAAATCGCTAAAATAATACATATAACTATGAATTTAGCACCAAAACATATGAAATTCTCAAGAACACTTCAAAATTTCCAATTTCTCCACCAGACGTCTGAATCACGTCAAATAAGTTCCGTTTCTGACCTAATTTCACAAATAAGGTATAAATATCATAACGAACATGTACCGGGCTCCGAAACAAAAATACGGACCTGATACCAACAAGATCAAACATTAACCAATTTATTTAAACCATTATACTTTCAGTATTTCACTTTTTAATCAAAAATTCATTTCTCGAGCTACGGACTTCGGAATTCGATTTCGGGCATACGCCCAGGTCCCATATTTTACTATGGACCCACTGATACCATCAAACATAGGTCCATGTCTGTTTACTCAAAACATTCACCGAAGTCAACTAAAATAAACTTTTAAGGCCAAGTATAATTATTTCCTCAATTTTCAACATAAAAGCTTTCCAGAAATCACGCCCGGGTTGCGCACACAAATCGAAAAGGGTTAAAATGATATTTTTAAGGCTAAAGAGTGCAGAATTGAATTATAAAACATAAGATGACCCTTTGGGTCATCACAATCTCTACCTCTAAAACAATTGTTCGTCCTCGAACGGACATAGAAAAGTACCTGAGCTGATGAATAGGTGACGATATCTACTCCGCATGTCCGACTCGGACGCCTAAGTAGATGCCGCAACAGGCTGACCTGTCCACTGCACTCGAACTGAAGGATAACTCTTCGACCTCAACTGACGAACCTACCGGTCTAGAATAGCCACTGACTCCTCCTACTTAAGTCAAATTCTTCTCCAACTGGACAGACATGAATCTAACACGTTGGACGGGTCACCATGATGCTTCCGGAGCATGGACACATGGAATACTAGATGAACTGCTGATAACCCCGGAGGAAACGCAAGTCTATAAGCCACCTCTCCCACTCTCTCGAGAATCTCAAAAGGTCCGATATATCCAGTGCTCAACTTGCCCTTCTTCCCAAATCTCATGATACCCTTCATGGGTGACACCCAAAGCAATACTCTCTCCCTGACCATGAATACCACATCAAGAACTCTGCGATTGGCATAAATCTTTTTCCTAGACTGAGCTGTGTGAAGTCGATCCTATATAATCTTGACCTTGTGAAAGGCCTCCTGTACTAAATGTTACGCCTTGCAGTACTACACTACGATGATGTTATGCTTCGCAGTATTAAATTACGACGATGTTGCACCCTGTAGTATTGTACGTTGAATTTGTCGTAATGTAATTGACTTCAGTCCAAGGAAAAGATTATTTGGATATTATAAGGATTATGCTATTTCAAACAAGTAATGAGTAAATTCATGAAAGTGAGAGGGTGAGCGAATCAAATAAAATGAATTTCGTCGAAATTTGACATTTTGAGGTAAAATACGGTCTAATCTATAATACCCCGTATTTATGGACTAATGTCATACAAGGTACCATATGACCATAGTGAAAAGGTGTGAAAAGTGTATTAAAAGTGAGTAGTGTTTTAAGTAATTTGAGATAATTCTTAATTATGTGGATAATTGATTAATTATTGGGTAGTGGGAGATTATCAAAGTAATCATGGAACTAGTAATTAATTACTGGTGAATTGGGATAAGGCTTGCACTACCAAGAACCTGGAAGCCCTTGAATTTGGTAACAAAACCCATTAGGTGCCTCATAAAAGGCTTGGCAAGGTGTCACTCTAACATATAGGTATGGAAAGAACATGAATTATACAAACATAAGGCCTTTAACATTCTTTAAGCATTCTTTCAACGTGAGTTACATTCTTTCAACGTGAGCTACATTCTTTTAACATTCTTCCAACGTGAGCTACACAAATAATGTTGTGAAGATACAACTTCACGTTTCAGAGAAATTGAATACGTGATTTACAATGGCCGGAGCTATAACGTGAGATTTTGCGATTCTAAGGAAGCTCAGTGCAATCTTTCTCAAGAATATTATACAAATTTTTTTCTACTCCAGGTATGTTAAGGCTAAGCCCTTCTTTCATTATGGCATGATCTCGTAATTACACGAGTTTGATAACGAAGCATAAAGAAAAATTCATATCCCGAAATTTATGTATATTTTTCTAGTTTAGTAAGTTAAAATATTCTCTTTGTTGGGACTTCATATTCATTTGAGTATTTTCTTTTTCCAGTCAAGAGAGCAGATAGTCTATATATACAGTATTACAGTATTTTCATTCTCATCGAGCTATAATCGATGGGCAGGCCCCTAATGGGCAACCTCTAATCAGAAGGTAAGTTATATACTGAGCCTAGTGGGGGCCGAACGCCTATGAGAGAGCCCAGTTGGTCGAGATACAGAGCCTNTATATATATATATATATATATATATATATATATATATATATATATATATATATATATATATATATATATATATATATATATATATATATATATATTTTACTTACTAAATTGAGAGAGTTGAGTCAGTATCAGCAGGTAAGCATATTCTTTAGATTATCTTTGACTTCCAGCTACTTGCAGTTATTATATTATCAGTTCAGTTTCAATTTTCAGTGTATTGCCTTACATACTCAGTAAATTATTCATACTGACATCCTTTTGTTGGGGACGTTGCACTCATGCCCGCAGGTAGATAATCATATTGACAAGCCCTCACAGTAGACGAGGTTTGCATTCAACGAAGGATCGGTAAGACTCCACCTCATTCGGAGTGTGCCCGAGTCTATGAGTTATTGTGTCATAGTTTTGCTATAGACGTATGGGTAAGACGGTGCCCTGTCCTATTTGATGTTAAATAATCTTGGAGGTTTTGTAGACAGAGGTTCAGTTTGTACAGTATGTTAGAGGCCTTGACGGCCCTTGTGTATTCATGTTTTAAGAACGATAGTTTATTGATACAGTGTTGCCCACTTACAGTTTTAAATTATTAGACGTGGTCATGTACGGCTATGATAGTTACGAAAGGAATGAGTTCAACTAACTCGACCGATGTATGTTCTAGTTTTGATCGAATGATCATGAGTTACAAAGTTGTTCGCTCGCGCCAACACGGCATCGGGTTCCAGCCACGCCTCCCCAGGTTTGGGGAGTGACACTAAATATGTACCCAACAACCGAGGCCCCCCCGGCTCAAACTACCCAAATGGAGGCATGCACCGTCTACCATATAATGCCTCGTAGAGAATCATCTGAACGCTCGACTGGTAGTTATTGTTGTAGGCAAACTCTACAAGGGTAAAGAACTGATCACACGATCCTCCGAAGTCTATAAAACATGTGTGGAGCATATCCTTCAAGATCTGAATAGTACGCTCGGACTTCCCGTCCGACTGAGGATGAAATGTGGTGTTCGGCTCAACCCGTGTACCCAACTCATGTTGTACTGCCCTCCAGAAGTGCAAGTGAACTGCGTACCTCGATCAGAAATGATAGACACAGGCACACCGTGAAGGCGAACGACCTCCCGAATATAAATCTCTGCCAACCCCTCCGAAGAATAAGTAACTGCCACAAGAAAGAAGTGTGCTGACTTAGTCAGCCAATCCACAATAACCCAAATGTCATCAAACTTCCTCTGAGTCCGTGGGAGTCCAATAACAAAGTCCATAGTGATATGCTCCCACTTCCACTCAGGAATCTACATATGCTGAAGCAAACCACCGGGTCTCTAATGCTCATACTTCACCTGCTGACAATTCAGGCACCGAGCTACATAAGCAACTATATCCTTTTTCATCCTTCTCCACCAATAGTACTGTCGCAGGTCCTGGTACATCTTGGCGGCGCCCGGGTGAATAGAATATTGAGAATTGTGGGCCTCCTCAAGAATCAACTCATGAAGCCCATCAATATTAGGAACACACACGCGACCATGCTTCCTCATAACTCCGTCATCTCCAACAGTAACCTGCTTGGCACCACCGTGCCATACTATGTCCCTAAGGAGCAACAAATGAGGGTCATCATATTGCCGATCTCTGATATGCTCAAACAAGAAAGAGCGAGCGACTGTGCAAGCTAGAACATGGCTGGTCTCTGAAATATCCAACCTCACAAAGTAGTTGGCCAAAATCTAAACATCTGATGCTAGCGGCCTCTCACCGACCAGAATGAATGCAAGGCTGCCATACTCATTACCTTCCTACTCAATGCGACGGCCAACACATTGGCCTTCCCCCGATTATAAAATAGGGTGATATTATAGTCTTTCAATAGCTCCAACCATCTCCTCTGCCTCAAATTGAGATCCTTTTGCTTGAACAAATACTGAAGGCTGCGATGATCCTTGAAAACCTCACACGACACCCTATAAAGATAGTGCCTCCAAATCTTCAATGCATGAACAATGGCTTCCAACTCTACATCATGGACATGGTAATTCTTCTCATGAACCTTCAACTACCGAGACGCATATGCAATCACCCTGCCCTTCTGCATCAATACTGCTTCGAGCCCAACACATGAGGCATCACAATACACCGTGTAAGATCCTGAACCTGATGGTAACACCAACACTGGCACTGTAGTCAAAGTTGTCTTGAGCTTCTGGCTCGCCTCACACTCGTCTGACCACCTAAACGGGGCCCCCTTCTAGGTCAACCTTGTCAACGGGGCTGCTATAGATGAAAACCCTTCCACAAAACGACGGTAATAACCCGCCAAACCTAAAAATCTTCTGACTCCATTGATGAAATAGGTCTCGGCCAGTTCTTGACAGCTTCAATCTTCTTAGGATCTACCTGAATAACTTTTGTTGATACAACATGGCCCAAGAAAGCGACTGAATCCAACCAAAACTTGCACTTCAAAAATTTAGCATACAACTGACTATCCCTCAGAGTTTGTGCTCATGCTCCTCCCGACTGCAGGACTATATCAATATGTCATCAATAAACACAATCACAAACAAATCCAAATAAGGCTTCAACACTCGGTTCATCAAATTCATAAATGCTTCTAGGGAACTGGTCAACCCAAAGGACATCACCGAAAACTCATATTGCCCATACCGCGTCCAAAAAGTTGTCTTAGGGACATCGGATGCCCTAATCCTCAACTGATGGTAGTCGTATCTCAAATCAATCTTCGAAAATACCGTGGCACCCTGAAGCCGATCAAATAAATCATCAATCCTCGGGCAATGGATACTTGTTCTTGATAGTGACTTTGTTCAACTGTCGATAATCTATGCACATCCCCATAGGCCCATCTGTCTTCTTCACAAAAAAAATAGGTGCACCCCAGGGAAAGACACTATGTTTAATGAAGCCCTTATCAAGCAAATCCTGCAACTGTTCCTTCAATTCTTTCAACTCTGGTGGTGCCATCCACTATGGCGTAACAAAAATGGGCTGAGTTCTCGGAGCCAAATCAATACAAAAACCAATATCCCTATCGGGTGGTATCCCTGGTAGGTCAGCAGGAAATACCTCTGGAAACTCACGAATAGCAGGCACATAACCCATAGAAGGAACCTCTGCACTAGAATCACGAACATAAACCAAATAGGCCAAATACCCCTTCTCGACCATACGCCGAGCCTTCATATAAGAATTATCACTACTGGAGGAATGTCCAGGAGTCCCTCTTCACTCTGATCGAGGAAACCCCGGCAAGGCTACGATCACTGTCTTGGCATGACAGTCCAAAATAGCTCGATAAGGTGACAGCCAATCCATACCCAATATAACATCAAAATCCACCATATCTGAGAGTAAAAGGTCTACACTGGTCTCAAGACTCCCAATAGTGACCACACACGAATGATATACATGATCTACAATAATAACATCTCCCATAGGTATGGAAACATATACAGGGGCACTCAAGGAATCACGAGGTACGAACAAATATGAAGCAAAATAAGATGACACATAGGAGTAAGTACACCCCGGATCAAATAGAACTGAAGCATCTCTACTGCAAACTGAAGCAGTACCTATAATGACAACATCAGATGACTCAACCTCAGGTCTGGCCGAAAAAGAATAACATTGGGGTTGGGCCCCACCACTCTGAATCATATCCCTGGGATGGCCTCTAGGTGGCAGGCCTCCACCTCTAACGGCCTGACCTCCACCTCTAACAATCTGGCCCTTAGCTCTGGCTACCTGACCCCTACCTCTGGCTGGCTAAGCAGGCGGTGCAGCAACTGGTTCCGGAATCATGGAACGAGAACCCTGATGTTGTGGCTGTGTCGCGCCCCTTTTTTCTCGCGAAATCGGGTTTCGACATTTTGGGAAAACTCTATTCCTTTTAGGACAGGGTATGGGATTTGAAGAGTCTCCACCTAACGGATTAAGGTGCGTTAGGGAACCTAAAGCAAATAAATCATAATCCGGTTTACATCACCAGAGATTAGGTAAAGGCTCGAAATTACCTTGAGGGAAAGGTGTTAGGCACCGCTCGAGGTCCACAATGGTGGGTCACAGCCAAACTCAATTTAAGCGAATTATTAAAGGAAAATAAAATAATTTAAAAACAAATAGGGATTACTTTAAAATGAAAATTAAAGGGGTCCAATGTTTATTAGCCTATAGGATCACTTCTATTCAATACTAACCTTCCTCAAATAGAGGTGTTACGCATAGCATTAGCGCACAGGTCATCATCTTCTTTACTACCTAGTTACCCTACCCCTTTTAATTATTATCTACGCTTTCTAATAACAATTGATACTATCATATGCGTGCACTACCCGCCCCTTATCTATGGCCATGGAGGTGTTTAGGACCTCTACTTAAGGTGGTTCTAGACTCANGGGGGGGGGGGGGGCTCATGTTTACCTCCACAAATAAACAAACAGTTGCACGCTTATTCAACAAGCAATTTTGAACGATTTAGGGGGGTCCTGTAGGCAGGATATCTAAGTGAGCACAAACATAATGTATAGCAGTTTTATTAAAGCGAGGCTGTGAGTATCCATCAACTTGCCTACTGATTTTTTATTACTTACTGAATCTGGGCACGTTTACAAGCAGTCAAACAAGCACAGTTTTAAAACTCGGGATTTAATTATCCTACAGGCTTGCCTAAGTGATAACCAGGCAGAATCCTATGGACATTGTATCTAAACTGTAAACCAGTGATTGATTTTAACAGGCAGATCTCATCTTTTTGATCCTATAGGCATTCTTTTTATGCGCTGAAACTGATTACAAGCAATATTTCCTATAGACATGATATCTAAACACAAAAACTGATTTTTACACTTACTTCCTATAGGCATGATGTCTAAGTGTCAAGACTGATTTTTTATATGTGTTTCCTATAGGCATGATGTCTAAGTGCTGAAACTGTTTTTACACTTATTTCCTATGGGCATGATATCTAAGGGAGCGGAAATGTTAACAGAATGTTAGACAAGTTTTATAATTCCCAAAGAAGATCCTAGATGCATGGTTTCTAATGCACATTGAGACTTGAGAATATCCCTAAACATGTATTTTGATGCAGAATTGATAAACATCCTATAACAGGATTTCTAGGATCTAGGTGTGAAAATTCATGATCACAAGTAATAAGATAAGTCCTATAGGCATGGTCTCTAACGCATATAAATAATCACAACAATCCTATAGGCATGATTTCTACCCGAACCCAACAATATATATATAAAAATCCCTCCCATATTTTACTAATAACCCCATATTTGTTTTACAAAGATTATTATTACAGGCCAATACAAATGAATTACATCATGGAAATCACTATTCTATAAGGATCCTTGGCAGACCATAAGTCAACCTAGAAGTCAGGCCTTCAATCAAGTCTGGAGTACACCAGCAGTCCATAATACATCAAATGGGCTTCTGGTGTGTCAAAGTTCCCAAGGGCCTCAGGGACCCCAGGCAATGCTCACACCAGAACCCTTTCAAAGAAACAATTTTNGGGGGGGGGGGGGGACAGGACCGTAGATATCTAAGAGTTGGAGTTGAAAATAGTATATAAAAGTAGGAGTTAGTTTTAGGAAAAACAGTTTGGACTTTTAGAAGTGAATAGAAACAAATTACAAGATTAAAATCTACAAATGGAACCATATTTAGCAGACTGAATTCAGACATGAATTCCAGTAGTTAGACAATAAACAAAACAAGGTTACATTGCGTAAATTGGCTTAGTTGATTAACTATTACTAGGTGGGATCAGAACAACATACTATAATTAAGAATAAACAGCCAGAAGAACACATAGTGCAGAGTAGGGTGATAGAAACTAAACACGCTAGTTCAGAAAAAGATAAACAAGTATCATGATCAAACAGAAACATGTTGAAGTTAAATGGCTAATCAGACAGCCATACATAAACTTAAAGAATATTAGTACATGAATCATGAATTGACTAGGAACATGTTAAGGTAAAAAACACATAAACAGAGCAGGAATTGAAGCATGCTAACTGAGAAACAAGTAGACAAGTATCATGGATCAAACTGGAATATACTAACCATACTAACATATAGGACAAGACAAGTTAACATGTATTAAGTCATGTTGATCAAGAGCAATAAACAGGAAGGACATAAGTTCAACTACATAGCATATTGAGTATGATAACATAAATAGGAGCATACCAGTTAAGAAGTAGTAAACAGGAAGATGAAAGCAAGTAGAATCCAAGGGTCTAGCCTTGGCTTTCAGCCGGCTAGACAGAGCGGAAAAATAGAAGTAGAAAGACTACAATTGAGAGTGTAAGAGCAAAGTTGTGTGTGTGTTTCTATGTTTTTCTACGAGTGTTCGTGTGTTTGAAAGAAATCAGAATGGGGGTTTATATAGCACTTAGCAGGGTAAAACAAATAAGGCAAAGAATAATTCAGAGTTCACAAATAAGGCAGGCAAATAAAATGAACCAGTTAATTGGGGGCTAACCTCGATCAAATAATTCAACAGAATTTGAAAACATCCCTAAATTTGGGGAGAATCAATTAACAACCAAGTTAGAGATTTAATAGGGTAAACAAATCAATCAAAGACCATCTAGGGGTCGGTTAAGGCAGTTAAATCCCATAAATCAGGCTAATAACCTAATTAAAGCAATTAGTACCAATCATGAGCCACAAATAAGGAAAATAAGTAAAAATCACATAAATTAACAATCTCAGCAGAAAAAATATAATTTCAAACCCTAATCAAGCAATAAAATCAGTTAATCTCTTTTTAATTGACGAAACTATAGAATAACAGGAAAAATATCAAAATAAACAGTGAAATAAGTAGAAACAAGAGGAATTAGAACATAGATATGAAAAACAGTCAAGCAAACAAAGAGAAACGGATTTAAACATTAAAACTCTTTAGAAACGTTTTGCAAAAACGCAAAGAGATCAACCCTAGTTTTAGAGAAACACTAAAATCGGTTAATAATAAGGCAAACTAGAAGATTTTTAAAGAGCAATACCAGATAAACTTATAATCATCTCAGGTCTACAAGGATCTGAACAGACTCAAGTATAAAAAGACTTAGGGTTTTGAAAAATGGACCGAGGTGAGAAGAAAATCCGGTTTGAAACCATAGATTTAAGCCATAAGCATAAAGATAGTAGTACTAACAAACACGGAGATGAACCCAGGCAGGTTCATCGAGAAAATGAAAGGCTTAGATCGAATCTGAGTTGAATCACTTCGAGATTCCTTCAAATAACAACAAAATCGAATAACCAGTGAAGATAGGAGGCCGGCTGGGGCCTAAAATCAAAGGGAAACCTCATAGATTGAAGGGTTTCCAGTGACGACGGCTAGGGTTAGGGGAGAGCTTGAGAGAGAAAAGAGATGAGGAAGGATTCAGGGGTGGCGGGGTTGAAGAAATGACTAGGGTTAGGGGTCGTTTGGTGTTAATGAAAAAAGGAAATGATCCTAGATCGTTGATCGTTTGAGATTAACGGCCAGGATTTGATCTGAGGGGTTGGGGGGTTTAAGAATTGGGTCAGGGTTAATTCTTTGGGCCAGGGTTGTATTTTGGGCCAGGTCCGAAAATAAAATCAAATTAAAAGAGGCTATTTGTTAAATACCTTATTAATTTGATAAAATAATTTATAAAATAGCTAATAAATGATTAAAAAATTCTAATTATGTATAAAATGGTTTAAAATAACTATTTAATATTATCAAAATACAAAATATCATTTTCTTGTGAAATAAGGTAATGATGCACTTGTGGGCTATTATTGCAAAGTTATTACAATTATAACCCTAAAAATGTAAATATAACTATTCATGAAATAAGTAAAGCTTAATATAAATATAAATGATAAAATTAAGCAATAAAATTATCATAAAACCATTTGTGCTGCAATTAGCGATTGTTTATGTAATAAAATACTGGGATAAATTAATTAAAAATCCTTAAGAAGTGTAGAAATTATGAAAAAATATTAATTGATGCTCATGCATTGTTTTGAAGATATATATGCATTTTGAAAATAATACAGGAAAAATTGGATATCAACAGGTTGAACACCCAATAATTTCGGGCAGGTCCTCCGAATATGCCCATAATTACCACACTCGAATCATCCATGCTGATATATGGATGTGGAAACTGCGACTGACCCGGCGAGCCGGCTAACTACGATAATAACTCTGAAGAGGAGGTGCTCTGATAGGAGCTGGTGGTGCACTATAGGCTGGCTTCCCAGAAGAAGGTACATAAGAACCACGACCACCTGGGGCACCGTGGGATGCCTGGAGTGCTGAATGGAATGGCCTAGGAGGATGGCCTCTACCAAAAGTACCCCTGCCTCTAGATGAGGCGCTGCAGAACCCACGGAATGATGAGGTCTCTTATGACCCCCGACCTCCCTTTCCAAGAACCATCTCGACCCGTCTGGCCACATTGGCCGCATCCTGGAAAGAAATCTTGCTCCCAGTCTCCTTAGCCATCTACAATCTAATAGGCTAAGCAAGACCCCTAATAAACATCCTCACTCTCTCTCTCTCCGTGGGAAGTAGAAGAATAGCATGATGACCAAATCCACAAAACGAGTCTCATATTGAGTAACAGTCATGCTGCCTTGCTGGAGAAGCTCGAACTGACGGCGACGCTCCTCTCTCAAGGTGATAGGCAGAAAGTTCTCTAGGAAGATAAGTGAGAACTTCCCAAGTAAGAGTAGGCGACCCAGCTGTTCTGGTCAATAAATAATCTCTCTACCATTTCTTGGCGGAACCAGTCATCTGAAAAGCAGCAAAGTCGACCCAATTGGTCTCCAATATACCCATGTTTCGAAGACCTCATGACAACTATCAAGATACTCCTGGGGATCCTTTGAAGTAGCACCACTGAAATGAACTGGAAAGAGCTTGGTAAACCTATCCAATCTCCACAAATCCTTGCAATACATAGCTGTCACATCACCGGGATGTGCTGCACTACCCCGATTGGGTGAGCTGCTGGAGTCTCAAACTGGGGAGCCATCTGCTCCAGAGTGTGAGTAGCAAGAGTCTGGGCTCCTCCTCAACCCTGAGATACGACTGGTTCCATGAGGAATGCACCAGTCTGGGCCACACTGTCCATAAGTCCCACTAATCGGACTAAGGCATCCTGGAGCACTGGGGTGGCAATAAACCCCTCAGGGACCTGAGCTGGAACCAACTCATCGAACTCTACCTGGGGCTCCATAGCTGGGGATGCTACTCGGGCTCTGGGCTGAGCCCTGCCCCTGCCTCGGCCTGTGCCACGGCCTCGACCTCTGCCCCTCGTAGGAGCTGCTACTGGAGGCTCTGGCTGCTGATCAGTGGAAGAAGCGGTACGTGTTCTCGACATCTACGAGAGATAAAAATAGGAGAGTTCAATCAGTATTGAGATAACAAAATCGCATGACAGAGTTGAATAAAAGTGAAATTTGTTCCTAGACTTCATAGCCTCTGGGAGATAAGTACAGACGTCTCCGTACCTATCCCCCAGACTCTACTAAGCTTGTCTTGTGAATTGTGAGACCTAAGCAACCTAGTTCTCTGATACCAACTTGTCACGACCTGAAATTCCTCCGTTGGGATCGTGATAGAGCCTAATATCACACTTTCCAGGCAAGCCGACGTTAGATATTATCTAGCCAATTATATATATTTTTAGTAATTATCAATAAACAAACAGAAAATAAAGCAGAATAACTGTAAAGATGTATAGATATCGAAGTCATTTACATACTACTTCTACCCAGAAATCTGATGTCACAATTCACGAGCGTTCTATGATTTTTCTACAATCAATTGTCTGAAAGAAATTACAAATGTTTTGGAAATAAAGGAAAACAGTAAAGAAGATATGTAGAAAGGGACTCCAGGGCTTGCGGACGCCAGCAGGACTACCTTGGGTCTCCTAGTTGTGGACCTGAGCCAATCTGTCAATTAGCCACTACATGCTCCGAAATCTACACAGGAAGTGCAGAGTGCAGTATCAGTACAACCGACCCCATGTACTGGTAAGTACCGAGCCTAACCTCGACAAAGGTGTGATGAGGCTACGACAGGACACGCACAATATATGCTACATCCGATAATAATAAGGCAGAAAAGGAGAACAGGATAAGTTAAAAGCAGTAAATGACAGGAGAAATTACATAATTCCAGTGTCTTGTCAATATCCAGCTATAACCAAATCTTTAGCCGAAATATTAAACCACTGAATACTTTACACAGTCAAAGAAGAATACATAAACACATATATTGATGCGGCGCGCATCCCGATCCCACCAGACAAAACAAAATCCTCCCTTATTCCTCCGTAACAATAATAATAGTAGTAAGAATAATATATATATATATATATGTTGCGGCGCGCAACCCGATCCCACCATATATCAATATCAACATAATAGTTCACCCTTATTACTCTGTATCAATCCATCCTTATTCCTCATGTTGCGCCGTGCAGCCTGATCCCACCGAATAACCATATTCACCCTTATTCCTCCTCATCAATCCTCCCTTATTCCTCTTGTTGCGGCGTGCAACTCGATCCCACCATATCATAATAAATTACACATAGTATACAGAAGTTTTATAAAACTCAGAAAAGGCCCTTACCAACACTTAACATTTAGAAAAAGGCGACTGGAAGCCGTATAACCAATAAAACTCTATAAAATTAATACTACTCGGTGAGACCAAACCAGGACATCACAGAAAATGCTAACAAGAACATCTTAAGCTAATAAAATGTGAAGCAATAATCCTACGGGGTAACAAATATCTTCAACAAGGGAGCACGTTATCTAACAGGTAACAACTAGGCATGGAATTACAATTAAACATGTAACAAGTAAATCAAAAAGGAAAATAATATAAGGAGAACAGAAGGAGACAAGTAAAACGGGTAAATTGGTGGCGCATAGGTACTCGTCACGTCACGTGTAAGCCGCTCACATGATTCATCACATAACAAGTAAGGCAAAGGTTCCTAAACCCTCAAGTCAAGTTTAGACACAACACTTACCTCGATCTACAGGCTACTCACTACTCTATTACCGCTTTTCCTCTAGTTTCCACCTTCGATCACTCGTATCTAGTCATAATTAACTTAATAACATCAATTATCTCTAAAGAAATAAATTTAACTACATGGTTATAAGTTTCCCAACATTTAACCCAAAAGGTCAAAAATCGACCACGGGCCCGCTTGGTCAAAACACGAGGTTCAGACCAAAATTCATTCACCCATTCACCCCCGAGCCCGAATATGTAACTAGTTTCGAAATCCTGCCCCAATTTGAGGTCTAATTCCCAAATTCCCAAAAATTCATAATTCTACCCAAACCCCTAATTTCCACCATGAAATTCCTAGATTTTAGGTTGAAATCTTGTAAAATGAAGTGAAAGACTGAAAGAAACGAGTTAAGAATCACTTACCTATGATTTGGGGTCGAAATTGCCTTTGAAAAATCGCCTAGAGGGTTTCTTGTATTTGGATGTTTTTAAAAATGGGAAAAATCACGTCTAAGTCAAGACTTATCAGTTGCAGATGTCGCATTTGCGACCTGAGCTTCGCATTTGCGGAGCTCGCAAATGCGAACTCCTCGCATTTTTGCAGCCTTTGCAAATGCGAACCAATTCCTTGCAAATGCGAACAATCGACTTTCGCAATTGTGGCATAAACCTCGCAAATGCGAGACTACCCAGCCCCAACCCATGCTCGCAAATGCGAGACATGCATTTGCGAGCCAGACCTCGCAATTGCGAGATCTGCAGACCTGAACACACCAGCTATAGTTTCCAAGTTCTTTTCACTCTATAGCCTATCCGAAACTCACTTGAGCCCTCGGGGCTCCAAACCAACAGCACCAAGTCTAAAAACACCATACAAACTTGTTCGTGCGATCAAATCGCCAAAATAAACACCTAGAACTACGAATTTAGCACCAAAACATATGACATTCTAAAGAACAATTTAAAATTTCTATTTTCTCAACCGGACGTCCGAATCACATCAAATCAGTTCCGTTTCTCACTAAATTTAACAGATAAGGTATAAATATCATAACAGACTTGTATGGGGCTCCGAAACCAAAATACGGACCCGATACCAACAAGATAAAATATTAACCAATTTCTTAAAACCATTATAATTTTAGTCTTTCAATTTTTAATCAAAAATTCATTTCTCGAGTTAGGGACTTCAAAATTCGATTCGGGGCATATGCCTAGGTCCTATGTTTTACTGCGGACCCACCGGGACCGTCAAAATACGGTTGGGGTCCGTTTACTCAAAACATTGGCCGAAGTCAACTAAAATCAACTTTTAAGGCCAAAAAATATTATTTCCTCAATTTGCATCATAAATTTCCAGAAATCACGCCCGGACTGCGCATGCAAATCGAGGAGGGTAAAAATAAGATTTTTAAGGCTAAAGAGCGTAAAATTGAATTCTAAAACATAAGATGACCAGTTGGGTCATCACAAGAACTAAACAGGTAATATCAAAAGGGGAAACATTGTTGAGGGGGAAATACGAGATATAGAATTACAACAGAAAGATAACTTGAACAGTAAATATACCATGAAACTACAAGAATCAATGAACACAATAAAGAGAAAGTGCACGGAATCACCCTTCGTGCTTTTACTCTCATCCTCACCATAATATAATAGAAACGGCACGGCATCACCCTTAGTGCATTAACTCTCATGACATGGCACGACATCACCCTTCGTGCATTACACTCACAATATGGCACGGCATAACTCTTTGTCCATTAACACTCTCAACCTCACATAAAGTCAATTGAAACAGCACGGCATCACCATTCGTGCATTAACACTCTCCCTCGCCAAAACAATGAACATTGATAGTAGGGAGATAGAAACAACAAGATCAAATCTTACTTCGGCATTTTTTTTCACAATACCAACCTCAACTTGATTCAACATCAATCAATACCAAAATCCGTAAACATGATAATATTTATCAACATTACGATTAACTAGTATAAGCATGAATAATATGATCAAGAAAAGCAACAATTACAAGAAAAAGACCCACTCGTATGCTATAACCCGACAAAAGCGCAGAGGTACTCGTCACCTCACCTATACGTGGTACCCAACATCTAAACACGTAGCAAATAGACAATTAAGTCTTAATCCCTCAAGCCAAGGCTAACCATGACACTTACCTCGCTCCAACGGCCAAATCAAAGCTCAATCACAGCTTTTCCCTTCAAACAATCCTCCGAACCAATAGAATCTAGCAAATTACCAACCAAACAATTCAAATAAAACCTTGGGAACTACCCATAATTGTAAAGAATTCAATTTAGACCATTTTTTGAAAAATTTAACACCCAGCCCTGCTTGGTCCAAACCTGAAATTCAGATCAAAACCTGATTACTCATTCACCCCCGAGCCCGGTTATATAATTGGTTTCGGAATCCGACCTCAGTTTGAGGTCTAAATCCCCAATTTATCAAATCCCTAGTTTCTACCCACAAACCCCCAATTTCATCATGAACACCTTAGATTTTTTGTTGAATCTTATGAAAAAGTAGTGAAAGATTGAAAGAAATTAGTTTAAGATCACTTACCAATGATTTGGGGAAAAAACGTTCTTTGGAAAATTGCCTCTTGTGTTTTAGGTTTTGAAAATTTGGGAAATGAATCAAAAATCCCTTCTAAGTCTCATTTTCTTTAGCTGCAGATGCCGCATTTGCGACATGAGCTTTGCAAATGTGAAGCCCGCAAATGCGATATTTTCTTTGCAACTGTGAAAAGGTCCCTCGTCCTACAGTCATCGCAAATGTGAATATGTGTTCGAAAATGCAAACTAAAGATGATCGCAAATGTGACCTATACTTCGCAAATACGGAGTCCACCCCCCAGCCCAACTGCTCGCAAATGCGATGGGTTCTTCGCAATTGCTCACAAGCTCACCAGCTAAAATTTCTAAGTCCAATTCACCTCGTAGCCTATCCGAAACTCACCCGAGCCCTCGGGGCTCTAAATCAAAAGTGCACACTAGTCTAAAAATATCATACAAACTTGCTCGCGCGATCAAATTGTAAAAATAACACCTAGAACTACGAATTGAACGCCAAATCAAATGAAATTTTCAAGAAACGTTTGAAATCTCTATTTTAACCACTGGACGTCCGAATCATGTCAAAAATATTATATTTGACCTGTACCGGGCGTTGGAATCAAAATACGGGCCCGGTATCAACAAGGCCCAACATCAACCAATTCTTAGAAGCCATTAAATTTTTATACTTTTAATTTTCAACAAAAATTTCATACCTCAAACTAGGGACCTCTGAATTCGATTCCGGGCATACGCCCAGTTCCCATATTTTGATACGGAGCCACAAGGATCGTCAAAAAATGGATTTGGGTCCGTTTACTAAAACTGTTGACCGAAGTCAACTCAAATGAAGTTTTTAGGCAAGATTTCCTATTTTTATTAGATTTTAACATATAAACCTTCCGGGCCAATACCCGGACTGTGCACGCAAATCGAGGAAGGCTAAAATGAGGTTCTAAAGGATCCAAAATATACAATTTAGTTCTAAAATATAAGATGACCTATCGGGTCATCATAACTAAGGTTCATCTATACTTTCTTTGATATTCATTTTAATATTATTTGCCTACTGTTTGAATCTGCAATTTGATACGTGTTTTAGAGCCTATTCTATTTACTTTTTAAGTTAAATTTGACTCTTAATTTTTCCTTGTGATAATGTAGTAAGTAGTATTTTTTTGAGTTAAAATAGTTTCGATTGTAAAAATCTACATAATTTTGGATTTATTTTTAAGTTGTTTAGGATATGTAGTAGAACTTTACTTTAAAGAAATATTATTTTAGTTCAAAATTCATATTAGCTATATACCCGATAGTCTACCAATTTAAAGAGATTACAGGTCCTTTGTTCCTAAAAGTTATTCTGTTAGTATCTTTAACTTAAGAGTATCTGTAGTATTTTTCTTAAGAATTTAATATATCTAGTCTTTAAATTTAAAGCCTATTAATATTTTAAGGATTTGAGTTTCACAGTTCTTTTGCTCTTTATGTATAGCTTTTAAGTTTAGTTTCTGCCAAAACGTTAATACATGAAAGTCACATAATTAGTAAGATTATTTAACACTTTAAATGTTATTATTATATATCTTTCTTTTCATCTGATGATATCAAAGCGCTTCATAATTCTTTTAGTGAACTTTTAGTGCCTTAGCTTACAAAATTATTTATTATGTTCCATATTAATGATAGTAAATAAGGTTAAATACAATTATTTGAAGATAAATCACATAATGTGGGGCCAAATAAATTTATATCCAATTGGCCTAATACTAATAAAATCCAAAGTTGTCCCATTTCTTTTCATGGCCAAATAAACAACGTACATTAACTCAAAATAATATGAATCCAAATAATAAAAAATACAAATATATATCTCGAATCTAAAAGAGACAAAATAAGTGAAATACTCTAACGCCAGAAAATTTTTAGATGTACTTTAAATATTAGCCCATGTGTTCATAACCGAACCTTGGATTGATATGCTTAAGTAATAAAAGGATCATGTGTGCATTCTCGCGTTTTGATGCCTTTAAATTCAAAATAATTATGTTTTAACCATGTGTACATTCCGTACCTTGGTTTAACATCTAACTTCAAAGAAATACCTTGTGTGCGTACCACATCTAGGTCAAAATAATTAGTAAAATACAATAATTAATTAAGTGGTAATAGGTAAAAGAAAAAACCCAATAAAATACAAGAAAAACCAAAAATTGATTTAAGTATTACAATAGTTAAAAGTGATCGTGCTAGAACCAGAAGACTCGAGGGGTGCCTTACACCTTCCTCTTGGTCAACAGAATTCCTTACTTAGCCTTATATTTTCGAAGACCATAAATTAAGATTCAAACCTTCCTTTTGAAAGGGGATTCAAGTAAAAGGTGACTTGGAACACCAAAACTTAATCCCATGTGGCGACTCCAAATATGAATAATTCATTTTCAAAACGTCACTTTAATTAGAAAAACTCTTCTAACTCAACCTCGTAATAGGATTGTGTGGGAAAGAAGAGGTGTGAATTGATTTAATCCTTCCAATTTGTCAATAAAATCGATCGTGCTAGAACCACGCAACTCGAGGGGTGCCTTACACCTTCCCCTCGGTCAACAGAATCGCTTACTCAATATTCTGTTTTCGTAGACCATAAATTAAAAGTAAAACCTTCCTTTTGAAAGGGGATTCAAATAAAAGGTGACTTAAAACACCAAAACTAAATTCCAAGTGGCGACTCCAAATAATCAATAATCCCTTTCAAAACGTCACTTTTTAATTGGAACAACTCTTCTAACTCACCCTCATAATAGGGTTGTGTGGGAAAAAAGAGGTGTGAATTGATTTAAGCCTTATAATAGTCAGTAAATGATATCGTGCTTGAACCACGGGACTCGAGGGGTGACTTACACTTTCCCCTCGGTCAACAAAATTCCTTACTCAGTCTTCTGTTCGTAGACCATAAATTAAGAGTCAAACATTCCCTTTGAAAGGAGATTCAAATAAAAGGTGAATTGGAACACCAAAATTCAATTCCAAGTGGCAACTCCAAATAATTAATAATCCCTTTTCAAAATGTCACTTTAATTGGAAAAATACTTCTAACTCAACCTCGTAATAGGGTTGTGTCAGAAAAAAGAGGTGTGACACCTGGTAATCGCCGCCTTCTCTTGTTTATGATATAGATCTTTTTCATAGTTTCATGATTTCCTGTTATTTGCTCAAGTTGGTTTATTTGCACCTTCTAATTGTAAAATTCTGGATTGGTCTCGCTATGTAGAATTTCTTATGTAGATCCTCATGTTGTGCAAAGTTTCCTATTTGGTTCAGTTTGGTATTTATGGATAGTAAAGGCTTCCCGTGATTTGAATTATGAATTTTACTGTGCACTTTGAGTACTTGGTGTTGATATGGTGGGAGCAGGCTGCACGCTGCAACAGATGAGATAAAGGTGGAATAATATGGTGGAACAAGGGTGAATCTATATTGTATGGACCGGGTTGCACGAGCAACATGTGTAATGAGGGTGGATTGTTTTGGTGGAATAATGGTGAATTATGGTTCTGATATTGTGATACGTGTGGGATCGGGTTGCGCGCCGCAACAACCTATGTGTTTATATTATTCTGAGTTGTGTTCGTTTTACGGTATTTTCTTCTGCACTTAAGAATTGGTAAATTCTAAATGTTGTTGGCTTATCTCCTGGAGTTGTAGCTATTATTTGCAATTTACTACTTTATTTCATTCTGTATTTCCTTTTCTGTCTTTATTATACATATATATATATATATATATATATATATGTATATATTGCATACATGTTGTAGTGTGAGTGACCCGCCTTAGTCTCGTCAATACTTCGTTCGAGGTTAGGCTCGGCACTTACATAATACAAGGGTTCGGTTTTACTCATACTACACTCTGCACTTCTTGTGTAGATTTTGGCATTGGTCCCAGCTATCGAGAGGCGTAGTAGCTCGGACTGGTTCTATTGAGACTCAAGGTAGATCTGTTGGCGTTCGAAGACCTTGAATTCCCCATCTATCTTTCCCCTGTTTTTATTGTTTCATCCGTTCAAACAGTTATATTTGTTTCAAACTTTACTTGTAGTAAATCCTAGAAGTTCATGAATTGTGACTCCAAATACGAGTTGTATTAAATATTATAGCATTTGTATTATTTCGTACTCGTTTTAAATTCCTTTTAGCTTATTTGATCTTATCTACTGAATTGGATAAAAAGTTAGATTTATGATTCTCTAACGTTGGCTTGCCTATAAAGTGAAATGTTAGGAGCCATCACGATATCGGAGGTGGGAATTCTGGGCCGTGACAAAAAAACTCCAATCCTTATGTTGCAATAATAAATCTATTAGGAGAAATTCCACAATTGTTAACACCAATAATAAATACAAGAAATAAGACATATTGGCAATGCATAAATCTTATCTTACAATTCGACAATAAGAATAAACTTCATGTTACCAACCTCCCCTTCTTTCAAATCCCCTAATATACGCTGAAGCCTTGTGAAACTTAGAAACACAAAAAGGTGTGAGGAAGATTAATTTAATGGTATCAATTTAAGTGCATCAAGTGTGAAAGGCGTAACGGACAGAAGAGGAGAAAGTACAATTAAGAGTAAGAAAGTGTCTTTTGAAATGGGTGCGATTAAGTTGTTAATAAAATGCCTTTTGAAAATTTTAATCGAACACGATAAATTACAAAATGAAAGAGGCCAAGGCAGGGGCCGAGCTCAGCCCAGAGCTCGATCAGCAGCGCCAGCAGTGGAGCCCTAGGTGGAGTTTGATGAGGAGGTTCCAGCGAAGACTGTGCCTGTGACCATCTCAGGTTCCGGAGGGGTTCATCGCCACCCCAGAGCTTCAGGATACTTTGGTCCGTTTGGTGGGCCTTATGGAGAGTGTGGCCCAGGCCGCTACCTTTCATATGGAACCCCTTGTCTTTCAGGGTGGGGGAGGAGAACAGACTCCCTCTACTCACACTCCAGAGTAGATGGCTCCCCAGTATCAGACTCCACTAGTCCCGCCGGTCGGGAGAGTTCAGCTAGTTGTTGAGGCACAAACCGGTGATGGATCCGCTATGTCTTATGAGGCTTTATGGATATTAGACAAGTTTACTAAGATCTTTCATGTTCACTTCAATGGTTCATCTTCAGAGGAACCCCAGAAGTATCTTGACAGCTATCATGAGGTGCTACGGAACATGGGTATAGTGGAGACCAATGGGGTCGATTTTCCTGCATTTCAGATGTCAGGCTCCGCCAAGAAATGGTGGAGAGATTATTTGTTGACCAGACCAGCTAGGTCGCATGCTCTTACTTGGGACCAGTTCTCTCAGCTCTTCCTAGAGAAGTTCTTCCCTGTCAAATTGAGAGAGGAGTATCGTCATCAGTTCGAGCGTCTCCAGTAGGGCAGTATGACTGTTACTAAATATATGAGACCCGTTTTGTGGATTTGGCCCGTCATGCTCTTCTTCTACTTCCTACCAAGATAGAGAGGGTGAGGAGGTTTGATGAGGTGATTTCTCACCCTATCAGACTGCAGATGGCTAAGGAGACTTGGAGTGAGATTTCTTTTCAGGTGGCTGCCAATGTCGCCATGCAAGTCGAGATGTTTCTTGCACAGGAAGGTCAGGGGTCTGACAAGAGACCTCGTCACTCTGGTGGGTTCAGCAGTGCCTCATCTGGACGCAGGGGTACTTTTTGTAGAGGCCATCCTCCCAGGCCGTTTCATTCAGCGCTTCAGGCATCCCACAGTGCTTTATGGAGTCGTGGTCCTTATGTGCCTCATTCTAGACAGTCAGCCTACAATGCACCACCAACTCCTATCAGTGCACCTCCCATTCAGAGTTATTACCGTGGTTATCCGGCCCCTTCAGTTCAGTCTCAGTTTCCGCAGCCACAGCACCAGGATAGATGTTTCAAGTGTGGTGGTTATGGGCATATTAAGAGGATCTATCCGAGATTATTGAGCATCATGCCACAACATCAGGGTTCTTGTGCCATGGTCCCGGCACCAGTTTCTACACCGCCTGTTCAGCCAGCTAGAGGCAGGGGTCAGACAGCCAAAGGTAGAGTCTAGACTGTTAGAGGTGGAGGCAACCAGCTAGAGGACGTCCTAGGGACGTGGTTCAAAGTGGTGGGGGCCAGCCCCGATGTTATGCTTTCTCAGCCAGGCCTGAGGATAAGTCATTTGATGTTGTTATTACAGATAAAATTTCAGTTTGCAGTAGAGATGCTTCAGTTCTATTTGACCCGGTTTCTACTTATTCCTATGTGTCATCCTATTTTGCTTCATATTTGGTTGTACCTCGTGAATCTCTGAGTGCTCCTGTGTATGTGTCTGTTGATACAAAATGATTTTATAATAATTTTATTGCTTAATTTTTATCATTTGTATTTATATTAATCTTTAATTATTCTATGGATAATTATATTTATATTTGTAGGTTATAATTGCGATAACTTTACAATAATAACCCAGGTGTGCATAATTACTTGATATTAACGAAAATGACCTTTTATTTTTATAATATTAAGTAATTATTTTGAATCATTTTCATACACAAATAGCATTTTTATCATTTATTAGCTATTTCTATAAATTATTTTATTAAATTAATTGGGTATTTAACAAATAGCCTCTTTTAAACTAATTTTCGGACCCAGTCCAATACCCTAACCTTACCCATAACCCAAATCCAATAACCCAATTGATATAACCCACCCAACCCCCAGATTTAATCCTGGTCGTTGATCTCAGAAGATCAACGGTCCGGGACAATCTTTCCTTTTTTAATTAACCCATAAAACCCAAACCCTACTCATTTCTAAAAATCCGCCGCCCCCTAAATCCCTTCCTCCTCTTTTTTCTCTCAACCTCCCCTAACCCTAACCCACTGTTACCTGAACCCCCTTAGCTTTGAGGCCTTATCTGGCCTCTTATCTCTACTGGGTGTTCGACTTCCATGTTATTTGATAGAATCTCGAAGAGATTCGAACAGATTTGGTTTGAGTCCCTCTGTATCTTGGTGAATCCTTCTGTATTCAACCATTTCTTGTGAGTATTATCATTTTTTCGTGTTTTCATGGCTTCAAATCTCCGTTCTAAAACTTGATTTTTCTACCTCTGTTTATTTTGTACAAACCTAACTATTTCTGGCCAAATAGGTTCAGATCTCTTGAGATCTGAAGTGTTTGGAGTTTGTTTAATAGTTTTTCTTTAAGATTCTTTCGTTTTTACCACTATTATCAATTGATTTCCTTTTTCCTTAAAGATAGGGTTTTGATTCTCAATAGGGTTTCTGCAAATGTTTTAAAAAAATGTTTAAATGCTCAACTCCGACCTCTCTTCTTTACTGTTCGACTAATTACTTTTCTTGAGTTTTATCTCTTTGTTTCGATATGCTTAAGGTTTTCCATTATTCGATTATTTATCTCATTGTTCTTGCATGTTCACTTTGGCTTTGTTAAGTTAACTAATTAATTGATTTATGTGCCTAATTTGGGTCTGAAAGTGTGCTTCTCTTCAAACTGATATCTCTCCTAAAGGTTTTACCGATCCTTTCCTTATATGTGATTCGTAATTAGTACTACCTTCCTTAATTATACTACTGGCTTGATTTCTGGGTTTTGATTCTTTTGACTGACCTCTAATTGATTTACTACTTACCTTATTTAGCCCCAATCATGTCGATTGATTTAACCCGTGAAAGACTCTCCTTGATTTAAGTTTTACTTGCTGTTAATTTATTCCCGTTAAGCCTTAATTGACCGATTAATTGATGTTGCATGCGTTATTTGTGTGCAATTGATTTTCCTTGCCTTATTTGGTTTACTCTGGTATATGCTATATAAACCTTTCATTGTTCTAATTTTAAAACACGACAAATCACAGACAAACACTTACTCACACACTCTTAAATGTAGTTCTCTCTTTTACTTCCACTTGTTGCACTGTCTAGTCGGCTTAAAGCCAAGGCTAGACTCTTAGATCTTATTTGCCTTCACTTTCCTGTTGCTATATCTTAACTGGTATGCCCCTATTTTTGTTATCATGTCCTATTTTATATGCTATGTAGTCAGTCTACTATAGACACCAACATGCCTCTGACTGCCCTATATTCCTATTTATTTCTCTCTTAACAAGCATGCCTAAACTCCTGTTAATTTTTCCTGTCCTATATGTTAGTATGAATAGTGCACTTTGTATGAATAGTGCACTTTAGCATACTACTCTTAGATATCTAGGGCCTTTCCCCCTAGTGTGAGCACTGCCTAGGAGTCCATGAGATTCCTCCAAACTCTGACACATTGAGGTTGGCCTTCCAAACTTGCTCACAAAACTGTTTCTTTGAAAAGGTTCTGGTATGAGCAGTGCCCGTGGTCTCTGAAGTCCTTGGGAACTTTGACACACCAGAAACCCAATTGTGTTACTATGAACTGCTGGTGTACTCCAAATTTGATTGAAGGCCTGATTTCCAGGTTGACTTTGGGCCTGCCAAGGCTCCCTATAGTACAGTGATTTTTATCATGTAATTCATTTGCATTGGTCTGTAATAATAATCCTTGTAAAACAGATATGGGGTTATTAGTAAAAGTTGGGAGGGATTTTTATATATATTCTTGTTGGGTTCGGATAGAAATCATGCCTACAAGGTTGTTGTTATTATTTATATGCATTAGAGACCATGCCTATATGACTTATCTCATTATTTGTTGTCCTGAATTTCACACCTGCATACCAGAAATCGTGATATAGGACATTTATCAATCCTGCATCAAAATCCATGTTTATGAATATTCTCAAGTCTCAATGTGCATTAGAAACCATGCATGTAGGATCTTCTTTGGGAATTATCAAACTTGTCTAACATTCTGTTAACATCTCCGCTCACTTAGATATCATGCCCATAGGAAATAAGTGTAAAAACAGTTTCAACACTTAGACATCAAGCCTATAGGAAAAACATATCAAAAATCAGTCTTGACACTTAGACATCATGCCTATAGGAAGTAAGTGTAAAAATCAGTTTCTGTGTTTAGATATCATGTCTATAGGAAATAATGCTTGTAATCAGTTTCAGCACATAGAAAGCATGCCTATTGGATCTAAAAATTTGAAATCTGCCTGTTAAAATCAATCACTGGTTTACAGTTTAGATACTATGTACATAGGATTCTGCCCGGTTGTCACTTAGGCAAGCCTGTAGGATAATTAAATCTTGAGTTTTAAAATTGTGCTTGTTTGACTGCTTGTAAACGTGCTCAGATTCAGTAAGTAATAAAAATCAGTAGGCAAACTGATGGATACTCACAGCCTTGCTTTAATAAAACTGATATACATTATGTTTGTGCTCACTTAGATATCCTACCTACTGGACCCCCCTAAATCGTTTAAAACTGCTTCGCTGAATAGCGTGCGTTTGTTTGCCTATTTGTGGAGGTAAACATGATCCCCCTTAATTTCTCCTTATGTGACAGTCCTATTTGATTTTTGTTTTTCGCTTAGTTTTCTCCTTTTAAGCAACGTAGGTGAGTCTAGAACCACCTTAAAATAGAGGTCCTAAACACCTCCAGGGCCATAAGTAGGGGACGGATAGTGCACGCATACAGTACGCACTGGATACTATTAGAATGCTTAGGTAATAATTAATAAAGGGGAGGGTACTTGGGTAGTAAACGAGATGATGACTTGTGCGTTAATGCTACGCGTAACACCTCTATTTGAGGAAGGTTACCGAGTATTGCACAGAAGTGATCGTATAAGCTAATAAACCTAGGACCCCTTTACTTTCTGTTTTAAAGTAATCTCTATTTGTTTTAAAATTATTTTATTTTTCTTTAAGGACTAACTCGCTTAAATTAAGTTTTGTCAGGACCCACCATTGTGGACCTCGAGGGGTGCCTAACACCTTCCCCTCAAGGTAATTTCGAGCCCTTACCCTATCTCTGGTAATGTAAACCAGTTTATGAGTTATTTGCTTTAGGTGCCCTAGCGCACCTTAATCCGTTAGGTGGTGACTCTTCAAACCCCATACCCCGTCCCAAAAGGAAGGTACTTTTCCCAAAATTTCGAAACCCGGACTCCGCGAGGAAAAAGGGGGCGCGACAGCATGGAGACTCTGCTAGGGATTTTAGGCTCTTACAATTAGTCTTAAGCATGCTTTATTCTGCTAATACGTGTGCACCCTTTCCCTTTCCCCTTTTATATGAACTTAATTGCCTATTTTTAAGCATTTATGATTTTCTACAAAAACTAACTTGTCTCCTTGTTTTCTTTATTAAACGTCTTTTAATTATTAAATACCGCATTTATTATTTTTAACGTGCAAATACGTGACAACATGCTATTTATTGTTGCATAAATCATGCTCAACATCATATTCCACTCATGCATAATCAATCCTATAGAAACGCTTGATGAGTGTTTGCGCTCTTCCTATATATCACCCTTTAAATTCGGAGAGGCTTATTTGCGGTAAAACTAGTCGATCAGTGGTATAGTCGACGGTTCCGTGCCTTTCCCCCTCAAGTTGTCCACTTGAGGGTACCAGTTTAGACCTCTATAGAAACCTTACTCTGATTTATTGCACATGCATCACGGTCAGAACCTAGCCGGGATTAATATGTTGTCCACATAATAACCCTTTAGGAAAAGCCTTGTCCAAAAGTCAACCGGGGTTTCCATAATCCCAACAGACACAACCATGATTCGTGCATTAATTTGGAGAAATAAATGCCAATATGCTAATCACTGATGTATAAGTAGTCGAATCTGGAGGGGGAAAGGGTCTAACCTTATTTGTTTTACAGAAATGAGGCAAGAAGTCCCCAGGTTCAGCATGGTCCAAAGAATACCACCATTGTTGTTGGATTGGTGGGAGGACCTTTCACTAGTGACAAGGAGCATGTGAAAAGGGTCCTTGGAAACTTACCCTCTTTAATGGATATCTAACCAAACAATATGTTGATCGAAGCGGCCACTATGTTCCGGGACGGAGAAAGGTCCGTGTTCTGTTTTGGCAACATAGAAATGAATCCTATCTTGGAGGAGATAGGGGGATTCATTGGATTACCTTGGGACAGTCCGGGTTTATTGGTGCCGTAAAACCATGCCGCTAGGGGGTTCCTTAAAATGATGGGTTTGAAAAAGAACGATGATTTGGAATGCTTGAAGAAGTCCTACATACCCTTTGACTACCTCTATGAACGATACGGCCATAGAAAATCTTATCGTATCTTCCATGATGAATTATGTATCACTTCCTTGGGTCATATTCACTGCAGGGTTTTTTTGTTCGTTATTTTCTTCCTAAGTGTGATAGTATTTCCAAGCAAAGGAGGTAGGATTCACACTAGACTGGCGATGGTAGCGAAAACCTTAATGGAGGGGATCGAGGGGAAAACATATGCCATTGTCCCTATGATCATAGCTGGCATCTACCGAGCCTTGGACCGCTGCTAGAAGGGGTTCAAACACTTCAAGGGTTGTAATATGCTACTACAGGTTTGGTTATTGGAGCATCTCCAAATGGGTCAATATCGTCAAGAGTTTCCACGAAGGGCGTGGAATGATCATATAACCTTCCATCACCCTAAGAGAATGACTTACATCCCAGACAGGTTTGCTCAACCGGAAAATTCTACAGAATGGGCGCAGTTTCTTGAAAATTTGACTGAGGACCAGGTTCAATGGATGTTCGAATGGCTCCCTACCAGTGAGTTCATCATCAGATATAGGGACGCTCCGCACCTGGTGTTGATCGGGTTAAGGGGCATATACCCTTATGTTCCCATCAGGGTTATGAGACAGGCAAGCAGGAAGCAATTCATACCGCGAGTTTCTAAAATGAGTCCTTATAGGGAAGATTTTAAGGATGACGACATCCCATACAAATGTGAATCTCAACATATGTGTCATCTAAAGGTTATTGTAGAAAGGGACACCATCGAGAAAAACAAGTACCACGCAAGGCATGTACGCTTTTACCTATCATGGTTGGAAGACAACATAACAGGAGTAGTTGAGTCGGGAGTCGGTCGAGGGAACATGGACATAGACAAAGTTGCTGAGGCCCAAGTGAAATACAATAAGTTGCGCAAAAGGGTTCACGAGTCCGAGGCCGAGCATCTAGAGCAACATAAGACTGATATGGAACTAATCAATGAATGGAGGGAAAGGGCTAACAAATCTAATGAAAGGCTGGAATATTTGGAGCAGGGTCTAATGGAACTATAGGGGAAGACGAGGAAAAAAGTCGCTGACTGCCAGAATGCTTAGGGAAGCGAAGGAGGACATCTAGCGACAGTATACTTGCTGTTGGGCATGCACGACCTGGGGAACCTGATCGGCAGAGCCAAGAAGATCAAGCCTGGGGAAGGTCCTTTTGGGACCAAGTAGATTAGATTTACTTGCTTTTTCAAATGTAATAAGGCCAAGTGCCATTAGTGGCTTATCTTATTTAGTGTCGTTTTAGATTTATCTACTTTTACATTAATGAAATGAGGAAATTATTGGCCCTGAAATTCTCCAAATCAACTTGTCGCTAGGCCTACCTCGGGCACAATGAGGCTCCCAAATTAGAACGCGAATTTATATTCCCGCACTTTATGTTTAGATACTGCAAATACTGTTTTTGGAACCCTTACTGACTTGGTTACCTTTTATTTTTCTTTCTTTTGTTTATTGTACCTATTCCCCAAGGTTGGTTCAAGAATACTGGCATCATCAGCTTATCATACCAGATCCAGGGGTTCCTAAAACCTTCCTCTCAAGAATTTCTATTTCCTATCTGGTTAAACCGGAAACTCTGACATGTAATGAAACAAAAGCAACAAAAGGATAGTGATTCAGAAGAAGAGGATGCAATACCTGAGGAGATTGTCAGAGAAGTAGAGTATTTTGAGAACAAACCTAAGTACAACTTGGACGAAACTGAGATAGTTAACTTGGGAAATTCTGAAACCGACAAGGAGACCCGCATCAGCATCCACTTGTCACCATCATAGAAAGAGGAGTACACTCGGTTCTTGAAAGAGTATGAGGACATATTTGCGTGGTCTTATGACGATATGATCGGATTAAGCACGTCCATTGTGTCCCATAAGTTGCCCACAAATCCAATGTATCTGCCCGTAAAGCAGAAACTCAGGAAATTCAAGCCTGATATGAGCCTGAAAGTCAAAGAGGAGGTCACTAAGTAGATCAAAGCTAAGGCCCTCAGGGTAGTTGAATATCCAACTTGTCTAGCCAACATTGTGCTAGTTCCGAAGAAGGATGGGAAAGTTAGAGTTTGTGTCGATTATCAGGATCTCAATAGAGCCAGCCCAAAGGATGATTTCCCGCTTCCAAATATACACATCTTGATCGATAATTGTGCCAAGCATGAACTCCAGTCTTTTGTGGATTGCTTCACCAGTTACCATCAGATCTGGATGGACGAGGAGGATGCTGAGAAAATGGCTTTCATTACACCGTGGGGTGTGTACTGTTACAAGATGATGCCATTCGGCCTAAGAATGTTGGGGCCACCTACATCAGGGCCATGACTACTATTTTTCATGTCATGATACACAAAGAAATCAAGGTATATGCGGATGATGTCATCATTAAATCGAAGAAGTCCACATATCACATAGCAGACTTGAGGAAATTCTTCGACAGACTGCGAAAGTACAACCTAAAGCTAAACCCCGCAAAGTGAGTATTCGTGGTTCCTGCCGGAAAGCTTTTGGGATTCATCGTCAGCCGTCGGGGAATAGAACTGGGTCCATTGAAGGTCAAATCCATCCAAGAGTTACCACCACCAAAGAGTAAGAAAGATGTGATAAGTTTCCTGGGATGCCTTAACTACATCAGCCGTATCATAGCACAGTCCACCAGTTGGACCGACGATTTCCAAAAGGCTTTTGACAAAATCAAGGAGTACTTATCAACACCACCAGTTTTAGTCCCGCCAGAGCCACGTAGACCACTCTACTCTACCTTGATGTTCTAGATGTAGATTTCAGCTGCGTTCTGAGGCAGCACGACGAGACAGGGAGAAAATAATAGGTCATCTACTACCTGAGTAAGAAGTTTACACCTTATGAAGCACGGTACTCTCTGCTGAAACGTACCTGTTGTGCCTTGACTCGGATAGCTCAGAAGCTAAGGCATTACTTCTGTGCTTATACAACATATCTCATATCAAGAATGGATCCTTTGAAATACATCTTCCAAAAGCCCATGCCCACTGGGAAACTAGCTAAATGGAAAATCTTGTTGAGTGAATTCGACATCATCTATGTAACTCAGAAAGCAGTCAAGAGACAAGCACTAGCAGACCACCTCACTGAAAACCCTGTGGGAGGAGAATACGAGCCCTTGAAGATGTATTTTCCCGATGAAGAGGTATCCTTCGTAGGAGAAGACATTGTTGAAGCCTACGACGGTTGGAGAATGTTCTTTGACGGAGCGGGGAACTTCAAAAGAGTCGGCATTGGAGCCGTCTTGGTATCAGAAACTGGTTAACATTATCCGGTGTCTACGAAACATAGATTCCCATGTACCAACAATAGAGAAGAATATGAAGCTTGCATATTAGGGCTCAACATGGTTGTTGACATGAACATTCAGGAACTGCTAGTAATCGGCAATTCGGATTTGCTTGTGCACCAGGTACAAAGAGAGTGGTCTACCAAGAATTCTAAGATATTTCCATATATGCATCATGTGCAAGAAATGAAGAAGAGGTTCACAAAGATAGAGTTACGGCATATCCACATAATTCAGAATGAGTTTGCCGACGCATTGGCTACTTTTTCATCAATGATACAGCATCCAGACAAGAACTTCATCGATCCTATCCTAGTAAGGATCCATAATCAGTCGGCATATTGTGCTCACGTCGAAGAGGAAACAGACGGTAAGCCTTGGTTCCACGACATCAAAGAGTATTTGGAAAAGGGAGAATACCCGAAACATGCAAACCATATTCAGAAACGCACGCTCCGGAGGTTGTCCAATCATTTCTTCCAGAGTGGAGGAAACATATATAGAAGAAATCATGATATGGGACTATTAAGGTGTGTTGACGCAAAGGAAGCTTCTAAGTTGCTCGAGGAAATACATGCCGAAACATACTGCCCCCATATGAACGGCTTTGTCTTGGCTAAAAAGACACTCAGGGCAGGTTATTTTTGGATGACCATGGAAATAGATTGCATCTGGTATGTTCAAAAATGCTATCAATGTCAAGTACATGAAGATATGATAAAAGTGCCACCAAACGAGCTTAATGCAACAAGCTCACCTTGGACCTTTGCCGCTTGGGGAATGGATGTAATTGGTCCAATCGAGCCCACCACCTCGAACGATCATCGATTTATTTTGGTAGCTATCAACTACTTCACTAAATGGGTTGAAGTTGCATCTTACAAAGCGGTAACCAAGAAGGTCGTTGCATATTTTGTTCGCTACCGAATTGTTTTTTGGTTCGGGGTTCCAGAGTCCATCATCACTAACAATGTCGCCAATCTCAATAGCGATCTGATGAAAGGCATGTGTGAGACTTTCAAAATCAAGCACAAGAATTCCACAGCATATAGACCCCAAATGAACGTCACCGTAGAAGCTTCCAACAAAAACATCAAAAAGATACTAAGGAAAATGGTAGAAAATCACAAACAATGGCACGAGAATCTACCATTCACCTTACTGGGATACCGTACCACAGTCTGCACATCAATTGGGGCAACTCCTTATCTGCTGGTTTATGGTACTGAGGTTGTCATTCCTGCCGAAGTGGAAATTCCTTCCTTGAGAATCATACAAGAAGTCGAGCTCAGCGACGCGAAATGGATAAGGAACCGCTATGAGCAACTAGCCCTCATAGATGTAAAGAGGATGAATGCAGTGTGCCACGGCCAGCTTTATCAGAACAGGATGTCCAGGGATTTCAACAAAACAGTTAAGCCAAGACAGTTCACACCGGGACAGCTGGTGTTAAAGAAGATCTTTCTGCATCAAGATGAAGCCAAAGGGAAATTCTCTCCCAAATAGAAAGGTCTTTACATGGTTCACAGAGTATTGACAGGAGGAGCCCTCGTACTCGCAGAAATGGACGGAGAAATCTGGCCAAAGCCTATCAATTCAGATGTAGTCAAACGATACTATGTGTAAACTATTTATGTCTCCTCATATGATGTAAATTGAACTATGCTCGACCTGATTCCAGTTTAAGAGGGGATACGTAGACAGCCCTGTGGAAACATATCACAATTCAATAAAATTTCCATTTTCCCCATCATCAGAAACTGGGGAAGAATTTTGAGGATGACCCTCAAAATTTCGAAGCAAGTTCAGCCAATCACAGCATATAGAGCAGTCAGAAATGTTGTCTAGTTAACTGGGGCAGAATTTTGAGGAGGACCCTCAAAATTCTACGGCAGAAGAAGTCGCGATGTCTTTGATCGTTTCACAGTCACCGGTTCATCTAACCAATTTCTAAATTGTATTTTACTATGTCTTTGAAAACTATGCATGTCTGCTTTTGAAATAAACTATGCTTTAGCAAATACTACCCCAATAATTTGAACAGGATCTTCAGACAGAGCGGAGCAAATCAAGCAAGCCGACGGAGGCACGAACCAACCTTCCCCCTGCAAAACTCACGATTTTTCTTTAAATGCAGGACAAGGAATATGCACACCTTGGAATCACAGCCTTCATAACAACAAAGATACCGAACTCATTCCCAGCTAATAAATACTCTACCATCACCTATTATTTATTTATTGCATGAGACTAAGCATTTTCTCAAATCCTATATGAGGCTAAGCATTGCCTCCACCTTGCATAAGTCTAAGAACTGCCTTCTCCCTGCCTGGGACTAAGCCTTGTCCCGAACTTTACATGAGGCTAAGCCCTACCTACCTATTTGCATGAGGCTAAGCATTGCCTCTACCTTACATAAGGATAAGCCCTGCCTTCTATTTGCATGATACTAAGCTCTTTCTCAAACTTTGCATGAGGCTAAGCCTTGCCTCCCTATTTGCATGAGCTAAGAATTGCCTCCACCTTACATAAGGCTGAGTTATGCCTTCTATTTGGATGAGGCTAAGCCCTGCCTCCCTATCTACATAAGGATAAACAGTGCCTTCTATCTGCATGGGACTAAGCCCTGTCCCGAACTTTGCATGAGGCTAAGCCCTGCCTCCCTGTTTGCATAAGGCTAAGCATTGTCTTCACCCTGCATCAGGATAAGCCTTGCCTCCCTATTGGCATAAGGCTAAGCACTACCTTCACTTGCATAGGACTAAGCATTGTCCCGACTCTTGATAAGGCTAAGCATTGCCTTCTCTTTGCATAGGACTAAGCGTTTTCCCGAATCCCACACGATACTAAGCACTCCCTTGCATTATTTATTCTATTCTCCCGGGCTAAGCTCGACCCTCAACTCCATGCAAGACTAAGCCTTGTCTTATCGCTCCTAGCATCATGTCTTTTCACCTCATGGGCTGAAATATTGCCAGCTTGTCCGAAGGCGTCATAGTCTGAAGGCATCATCTTCATAGCCGGAAGACACCATGCCATGGCCTTAGGATCTCTCAAAACTCGCATATCATTATTCAAAGGCGTCATGGTTCGAAGGCACCATTTTCATGGCCCGAGAACACTATTTCATGGCCTGCGAATCCCTTACCGCACAATTTATGGCCCAGGACATCATGGTCTAAGGATGTCATCCTCAACCATCCAAAAACAATTCTCATGTCTGAAGGGAATTTGCATCATGTTTAAATTCATGCAAAGATATATGCTTGCAGCGCATATTTTGATTTGCAGGTAACCCGATGAGCAACCATTACCCCAACGGGAGAAATCCCGCTCCAGTTCCTTCATACTATTTCAAACCTGACCGTTCACCGTAACCATTTCACCTATTCAAAACCTTGTGTCCGTTCTTGTGATAACTTCATCGTATATTTCACTGGTGAATCCAAAATTACACACGACCTGATTCCTGTAAAACCGGGGATATGTAGGCAGCTCGAAAATCGAAGTGCGGCCTATATCTCTCATATCGCTCTATCTGGTCAAAATTGGCCATCATATCTTTACCCGACAACTCTTTCATCCTTCCCGGGTAAAGAGGGGCAGCTATACCTAATTTTTTATACAATCAAAAATAATGCATGAACATCAGTTAGTATTTTTTCATAATTTTCTTTAATTTTAAACGATTTTAAATTAATTTATTCCATCATTTTATTATTTATATAATTATTAATTGCATCACAAATGATTTTATAATAATTATATTGCTTAATTTTTGTCATTTATATTTATATTAAGCTTTAATTATTTTATGCATAATTATATTTACATTTGTAGGTTATAATTGCGATAACTTTGCAATAATAATCCAGGTGTGCATAATTACTTGATTTTACACGAAAATGACCTTTTATATTTTTATAATATTAAGTAATTATTTTGCATTATTTTCATACACAAATAGTATTTTTATCATTAATTAGCTATTTCTATATATTATTTTATCAAATTAATTGAGTATTTAACAAATAGCCTCTCTGCAACTAATTTTCGGACCCAGCCCAATACCCTAACCTTACCCATAACCTAAACCCAATAACCCAATTTCTATAACCCGACCAACCCCCAAATTTAATCTTGACCGTTGATCTCAGAAGATTAACGGTCCAGGACAATCTTTCCTTTTTCAATTAATCCATAACCCCCAAACTCTACTCATATCTAAAAATCTATCGCCCCCTAAATCCCTTCCTCCTCTCTTATCTCTCAACCTCCCCTAGACCTAACCCGCTGTCACCTGAACCCCCTTCGATTCATGGTTTATTCCTTCGATTCTAGGCTTTATCTGGCCTCCTATCTCTACTAGGTGTTCGGCTTCCATGTTATTTGATAGAATCTCGAAGAGATTCGAACAGACCTGGTTCGAGTCCCTCTGTGTCTTTGTGAATCCGTCTGTATTCACCCATTGCTTGTGAGTATTATAATTTTTTCGTGTTTTCATGGATTCAAATCTCCGATCTAAGACTCGATTTTTCTACCTTTGTTTATTTTTGTACAAGCCTAACTATTTCTTGCCAAATAGGTTCAGATCTCTTGAGATCTGAAGTGTTTGGAGTTTGTTTAATAGTTTTTCTTTATGATTCTTTCGTTTTGACCACTATTATCAACCGATTTCATTTTTTTCCCTAAAGCTAGGGTTTTGATTCTCAATAGGGTTTCTGCAAATGTTTAAAAAAAATATTTAAATGCTCAACTCCGGCCTCTCTCCTTTACTATTCGAATAATTTCTTTGCTTTAGTTTTATCTCTATGTTTCGATATGATTAAGGTTTTCCATTATTCGATTATTTATCTCAATGTTCTTGCCCGTTCACTTTGGCTTTGTTAAGTTAACTAATTAATTGATTTATGTGACTAATTAGGGTCTAAAATTGTGCTTCTTTTCTAACTGGTATCTCTCTGAAAGGTTTACATATCCTTTCCTTATATGTGATTCGTAATTAGTACTACCTTCCTATATTATATTGCTGGCTTGATTTCTGGGTTTTGATTATTTTGACTGTACTCTAATTGAGTTACTACTTACCTTATTTAGCCTCTATATTGTCTACTAATTTACCCCGTGAAAGACTCTCCTTAATTTAAGTTTCACTTGCTGTTAATTTATTCCCATTAAGCCCTAATTGACTGATTAATTGATGTTACATGCCTTATTCTTATGCAATTGATTTCCCTTGCCTTATTTGGTTTACTCTACTATGTTCTATATAAACCTTTCATTATTCTGATTTTAAAACATGACAAAACACACAAAACTCATATTCACACATTCTCAGCTGTAGTTCTCTCTTTTAGTTCCACTTGTTACCTGTCTAGCTGGCTGAAAACCAAGGCTACACTCTTGGATCCTATTTTCCTTCACTTTCATGTTGCTATCTCTTAACTGGTATGCCCCTATTTCTGTTATCATGTCCTATTCAATATGCTATGTATTGAATATATGATTCCACCTAGTAATAGTTAATGAACTAAGTTAATTCCAGCAATGTGAAAGCTTGTTTGACTTAATTGTGACCCTATTCTGCGAATAATTCAAGGTTCATATTCTTGTTGTGACTATTGGCACCCAATCTGACTCTGTTTTGTTTGTGATCTTGTAACTTGTTTCTATGCACTTCTAAATAAAAATGTTTTCCTACAATTATCTCATATTCTTATATACTATTTTCAACTTTACTCTTAGATATCTAAGGTCCTGCCTCCTCCCCCCCCCCCCTTCCCAGTGTGAGCACGGCCTAGGAGTCCATGAGACTCCTCCGAACTCTGACACATTGGGGTTGGCCTTCCAAACTTGTGTTACAAAACTGTTTCTTTGAAAAGGTTCTGGTGTGGGCATTGCCCGGGGTCTTTGGGGCCCTTGGGAACTTTGACACACCAGAAAACCAGTTGTGTTACTATGAACTGCTCGTGTACTCCATATTTGATTGAAGGCATGGCTTCAAGGTTGACTTTGGGCTGCCAAGGCTCCCTATAGTATAGTGATTTTTATCATGTAATTCATTTGCATTGATATGTAATAATTATCCTTGTAAAACAGATACGAGGTTATTAGTAAAAGCTGGGAGGGATTTTTATATATATTCTTGTTGGGTTCGGGTAGAAATCATGACTATAGGATTGTTGTGATTATTTATATGCATTAAAGATCATTCCTATAGGACTTATCTCATTATTTGTAGTCTTGAATTTCACAGCTGCATCCTAGAAATCCTGTTATAGGATTTTATCAATTCTGCAGCAAAATCCATGTTTATGCATATTTTCAAGTCTCAATGTGCATTAGAAACCATGCATGTAGGATCTTTTTTGGGAATTATCAAACTTGTCTAACATTCTGTTAACATCTCCGTTCACTTAGATATCATGCCCATAGGAAATAAGTGTAAAAACAGTTTCAACACTTAGACATCATGCCTATAGGAAGTAAGTGTAAAAATCAGTTTATGTATTTAGATATCATGTCTATAGGAAATAATACTTGTAATCAGTTTCAGCACATAGAAAGCATGCCTATTGGATCTAAAATGATGAAATCTGCCTGTTAAAATCAATCACTGGTTTACAGTTTAGATACCATGTCCATAGGATTCTGCCCGGTTATCACTTAGGCAAGCCTGTAGGATAATTAAATCATGAGTTTTTAAATTTTGCTTGTTTGACTGCTTGTAAACATGTCCAGATTTAGTAAGTAATAAAAAATCAGTAGGCAAACTGATGGATACTCACAACCTCGCTTTAATAAAACAGTTATATATTCTGTTTTATGCTCATTTAGATATCCTGCATATAGGATCCTAAGTCATTGAAAATCGCTTGTCTGAATAGCGTGCATTTGTTTGCCTATTTGTGGAGGTAAACATGAGCCCCCTTAATTGCTCCTTATGTGACAGTCTTATTTGATTTTTGTTTGTCGCTTAGTTTTCTCCTTTTAAGCAACATAGTTGAGTCTAGAACCACATTAAAATAGAGGTCTGAAACACCTGCAGGTCCATAGGTTGGGTACAGGTAGTGCACGCATAAGGTACGCACTGGATACTATTAGAATGCTTAGGTAATAATTAATAAAAGGGAGGATACTTGGATAGTAAAATAGATGATGACATGTGCGCTAATGCTACGCGTAACAATTGAGGAAGGTTATCGAGTATTACATAGAAGTGATCCTATAGCCTAATAAACCTAGGACCCCTTTAATTTCCGTTTTAAAGTAATCTCTATTTGTTTTAAAACTGTTTTATTTTTCTTTAAGGACTAATTCGCTTAAATTATGTTTGGTCGGGACCCACGGTTGTTGACCTCGAAGGGTGCCTAACACCTTCCCCTCAAGGTAATTTTGAGCCCTTACCCTATCTCTGGTAATGTAAACCGGTTTATGAGTTATTTGTTTTAGGTGCCCTAACGCTCCTTAATCCGTTAGGTGGCGACTCTTCAAATCCCATACCCCATCCCAAAAGGAAGGGAGTTGTCCCAAAATGTCAAAACCCAGACTCCATGAGGAAAAAGGGGGCGCGACAGTGTCCACACCTGTTGGAGATGCTATTGTTGTAGATCATGTTTATCGTTCATGTGTGGTCACTATTGGGAGTCTTGAGACTAGCGTATATCTTCTACTTCTCGATATGGTCGATTTTGATATCAATTTGGGTATGGAATGGTTGTCACCTTATCATGCTATATTTGATTGTCACACCAAGATGGTGACCTTAGCCTTGACAGGGTTGCCTCGATTAGAGTGGAGTGGGACTTTTATCCATTCTACAAGAAGGGTTATCTCTTATGTGAAGGCTTGGCATATGGTCGAGAAGGGGTGTCTAGCTTATTTGGCTTATGTCCATGATTCTAGTGCGGAGGTTCCTTCCATGGATTCAGTACAAGTTGTTCGTGAGTTTCCACAGTGTTTCCTGCAGACATGCCAGGGATGCCACCCGACAAGGATATTGATTTCTGTATTGATTTTGCTTTAGCCACCAACCCATCTCTATTCTGACATATCGTATGTCCCCACTAGAGTTGAAAGAATTGAAGGAGCAGTTGCAGGATTTACTTGATACGGGCTTCATTAGACCTAGTGTCTCACCCTGGGGTGCACCTGTGTTATTCATGAAGAAGGAGGATGGGTCGATGAGGATATGCATAGATTATCGGCAGTTGAACAAGGTCACCATCAAGAACAAGTATTCATTACCGAGGATTGATGACTTACTTGATCAGATTCAGGGTGCCAAGGTGTTTTCAAAGATTGATTTGAGGTCTGGCTACCATCATTTGAGGATTAGGGAATCTGATGTCCCTAAGACAGCTTTTCAGACTCGGTACAGGCATTATGAGTTTCAAGTGATGTCCTATGGGTTGACAAATGCCCCAGTAGCATTTATAGATTTGATGAACCGAGTGTTCAAGCCTTATTTGGACTCCTTTGTGATTGTGTTTATTGATGAAATATTGATCTACTCCCGCAGTCGAGAGGAGCACGAGCAGCATCTTCGGATTGTACTTCAGACCTTGAGGAACAACCAGTTATATACTAAATTTTCAAAGTGCGAGTTTTGGTTGGATTTAGTCGCTTTCTTGGGGAACATTCTATCATCAGAGGGCATTCAGGTATATCCTAAGAATATTGAGGCAGATCAGAACTAACCTAAACCCACTTCAGCCACGGAGATCATGCATTTCTTGGGTTTGGTGGGCTATTACCGTCAGTTTGTGGAGCGGTTTTCATCTATAGTAGACCCGTTGAATATGTTGACCCAGAAGGGTGCCCCGTTCAGATGGTCAGACGAGTGTGAGGCGAGCTTTCAGAAGCTCAAGACTGATTTGACTACAGCTCCGGTGTTGGTGTTGCCCACAGGTTCAGGATCTTATACGGTATATTGTGATGCGTCCCGTGTTGGGCTTCGTGCAAGTATTGATGCAGGATGGCAGGTGATTGCATATGCATCGCGGCAGTTGAAGGTTCATGAGAAGAATTACCATGTCCTGGACTTAGAGTTGGCAGCCATTGTTCATGCACTGAAGATTTGGAGGCACTATCTTTACGTGTGTCGTGTGAGGTCTTCACGGATCATCGGAGCCTTAAATATTTGTTCAAGAAAAAGGATCTCAGTTTGAGGCAGAGGAGGTGGTTGGAGCTATTTAAATACTATGATATCACCATCGTGTATCATTCCAGGAAGGCCAATATGGTGGCCCACGCCTTGAGTAGAAAGGCAGCGAGTATGAGCAGCCTTGCATTCATTCCAGTCGGTGAGAGGCCGTTTGCATCAGATGTTCGAACTTTGGCCAACCAATTTGTGAGGTTGGACATTTCAGAGCCCAATCGTGTTCTAGCTTGTACAGTCGCTCGGTCTTCTTTGTTTGAGCGCGTCAGTGATCGACAGTATTGAGTTAGATATGAGTGGTTTGGAGATGGATCCTATGGGAAAAGAAGTGATTGAGCATTGAGTTACTTTTGGAGCGAGGTAAGTGTTGTGTCTAACCTTGACTTGAGGGAAATAGGAACCCTCGAACTATGTGCTATGTGAATTTCATGTGAGCGGCGTATATGCGAGGTTACGAGTGCTTATGCGCCGCCGAATTACCTGTGTTCCCTTTTTCGCTTTCTTAAATTATCTCTTTCCCTGTTTAAATTGTTATATGCTCTAAATGTGTTTCCACGCGTAACTGCTATCTGGTAATCACTGTCTTCTCCTGTTTATAATAGTAGATCATTTTCATAGTTTCATGATTTCCTGCTATTTGCTCAAGTTGGTTTATTTGCACCTTCTAGTTGTAAACTTCTGGATTGGTCTCACTGTGTAGAATTTCTTATGTAGATCCTCATGTTGTGCAAAGTTTCCTATTTGGTTCAGTTTGGTATTTATGAATTATAAAAGCTTCCCGTGATTTGAGTTGTGAATTTTACTGTGCACTTTGAGTACTTGGTGTTGATATGGTGGGAGTGGGTTGCACGCTGCAACAGATGAGATAAGGGTGGAATAATATGGTGGAATAATATGGTGGAATCTATAATGTACGGTGGGATCGGGTTGCACGAGCAACAGGTGTAATAAGGGTGGATTGTTTGGGTGGAATAACGGTGAATTATGGTTCTGATATTGTGATACGGTGGGATCGGGTGGCACGTCGCAACAGCCTATGTATTTATATTTTCTGAGTTGTGTTAGTTTTACGGCATTTTCTTTTGCACTTAAGGATTGGTAAATTCTGAACGTTGTTGGCTTATCTCCTGGAGTTGTGGATATTATTTGCAATTTACTACTTTATTTCATCCTGTATTTCCTTTTCTGTCTTTATCATATAATATATTGCGTACAGGTTGTAGCGTGAGTGACCCGCCTTAGCCTCGTCACTACTTCGTTCGAGATTAGGCTCGGCACTTATAAAGTAAATGGGGTCGGTTTTACTCATACCAGGCTCTGCATTTCTTGTGCAGATTTTGGCATTGGTCTCAGCTATCGAGAGGCGTAGCAGCTCGGACTGGTTCATTGGAGACTCAAGGTCTGTTGGTGTTCGCATACCTTGAAGTCCTCATCTATCATTCCGTTGTTTTTATTGTTTCTTTCATTCAAACAGTTGTATTTCTTTCAGACTTTACTTGTAGTAAATCCTAAAAGTTCGTGAATTGTGACTCCAGATCCGGGTTGTAGTAAATATTATAGCATTTATATTATTTTGCATTCGTTTTAAATTCGTTTTGGCTTATTTGATTATCTATTGAATTGGATAAAAAGTTAAATTTATGATTCTCTAACGTTGGCTTGCTAAGCAAGTGAAATGTTAGGCGCCAACATAATTCCGAAAGTGGGAAATCCGAAACGTGACAAGAAAACTCCAATCCATACGGTGCAATAAAAATCTATTAGGAGATATTTCACATTTGTTAACATCAATAATAAATACAAGAAATAAGACATATTGGCAATGCATAAATCTGATCTTACAATTCGGCAATAAGAATAAACTTCTTGTTACCGGCCTCCCCTTCTTCCAAATCCCCTAATGTACGCTGAAGCCTTGTAAAACTTGGAAACACAAAAAGGTGTGAGGAAGAGTAATTTAATGATATCAATTTAAGTGCATCAAGTGTGTAAGGCGAAACGGACGGAAGAGGAGAAAGTACAATTAAGAGGAAGAAAGTGTCTTGAAATGGGTGTGATTAAGAGGTTAATAAAGTGCCTTTTGAAAATTTTAATTGAACACACAAAATTACAAAATGAAAGAAAAGGCTAAAATTTAAGAAGAAAAAAAAATAGCATTCCTTAATTGATAGGCATGCCCCATCAGATTTCAATCGCCCATATATATATATATATATATATATATATATATATATATATATATAT